>CM056601.1:46180803-46421195 GCA_029721355.1 Tegillarca granosa | reverse complement strand
GCCATTCCATCAGACTTAAAAAATTTTTGAACGAAAAAAATATGTTTTTCCGTATTAAAACTTTAAGTACATATGCACTAAAATCTATAAGAGTAACGGTAATAATTACAGAACATTACGGGTGTGGAATCGGTTTGTCTATCCAATAGTACATATCAAGAAAAGTTTGGAGGGAATCGATTGGCAAATTTGCAAAATATGGCCATTATTTGTGTATTTTTCTCATTTTTTGACGATTTTTCGGGCATTTTGGTGCGATTTTCCTAAGAAATGCAGTCATTTTAACTTCAAAGTAGTAGAATAATATCTCTAAATTAATCTTCTTTCGTTTTTGACAGATAATGGCATTCCATCAGACTTAAAAAATTTTTGAACGAAAAAAATATGTTTTTCCGTATTAAAACTTTAAGTACATATGCACTAAAATCTATAAGAGTAACGGTAATAATTACAGAACATTACGGGTGTGGAATCGGTTTGTCTATCCAATAGTACATATCAAGAAAAGTTTGGAGGGAATCGATTGGCAAATTTGCAAAATATGGCCATTATTTGTGTATTTTTCTCATTTTTTGACGATTTTTCGGGCATTTTGGTGCGATTTTCCTAAGAAATGCAGTCATTTTAACTTCAAAGTAGTAGAATAATATCTCTAAATTAATCTTCTTTCGTTTTTGACAGATAATGGCATTCCATCAGACTTAAAAAATTTTTGAACGAAAAAAATATGTTTTTCCGTATTAAAACTTTAAGTACATATGCACTAAAATCTATAAGAGTAACGGTAATAATTACAGAACATTACGGGTGTGGAATCGGTTTGTCTATCCAATAGTACATATCAAGAAAAGTTTGGAGGGAATCGATTGGCAAATTTGCAAAATATGGCCATTATTTGTGTATTTTTCTCATTTTTTGACGATTTTTCGGGCATTTTGGTGCGATTTTCCTAAGAAATGCAGTCATTTTAACTTCAAAGTAGTAGAATAATATCTCTAAATTAATCTTCTTTCGTTTTTGACACATTATGGCATTCCATCAGACTTGAAGAATTTTTGAACGAAAAAAATATGTTTTTCCATATTAAAACTTTAAGTACATATGCACTAAAATCTATAAGAGTAACGGTAATAATTACAGAACATTATTTTGGAAAATGAAACCTCACCTTTTGAGTCAATCCTTAGTTTCATGTTGTTTTTGACCCTAAGCAGTCTTTTCAGCATGGATATCAATTCATTTGAATGCTGCAATTAAGAATATCCAAAAACTTTAACAACATGTACTTGTCTGTGGATGTTCCAAGTAACATGTGTTTGCAGTTATGGGCATTCCCACATAAAATGATTCTGAAAAATAAAGATATACAAATTAAACTAGCAAGTTCACTGACAAAGATTAAAATTAATCAAACATATATTGTCAGTTCAAAGATTAAAAAATAATCAAGAACTTATTTTGTCACTGTACACGAAGATTAAAAATAATCAAACACATCCTGTCATATACTTGGCGATTAAAAATAATCATAGAACATATTGTCACTACATATGAAGATTAGAATTAATCTACTGACAATGTACATAAAGATTAAAAATAATCATCCATCCATCTGAATATATTGAATCACTACAATTGAAGATTAAAATTAATCAAGAAAATTATGTAAATATAAATAAGATTAAAAATAATCAAGAACACATTTTGTCACTTTACATGAAGATTAAAAATAATCAAGAACAATTTTCTGTAACTTTACACGAAAATTAATAATGATCAAGAACACACATAATAACTGTGCAGGAGGATTAAAACAAGAGGCCCAATAGGGCTTTACACCCTCCTGAATCTCAGAAATTAACATGTACAAAGTTTAAGGTAAAATTTTTTCGCAAACTTTGTTGGCCTTTACCTGTAGCTGCTTTATGTCAAATTTAGATTTCTAGGACTTTTGTTTCATGACAGGTGCCGACCTCAACCATTTATGAAGTACAAGAAACCTTAAATTTCCCCGAGGTGTTGGGATTGACCCCTGGGTAGAAACTAAACAAGAGGCCAAACTGGCTTAACGCTCACCTGATTCTCAGAAATCTACATTCCTATTAAATATTTCTTACAGCTTGGTTTTTTTGTATTGTCATTGTGACCTTGAATATATCATGTATATGTAGAGGTTAAATATCACAAAATATTGCCAAGCCTTCAACATATTGGATATTGGTCGGTAATGCTGGATACAATTTATAATCCTTATCAAGCAAGGACCTCTCAAGTCGAATTTGTTCAAATTGGTTCAGTATTTTCAGAGCCGAGGATTTTTTAGAAAATATGTTTAAAATGCATCTAATTTGCATATTACACTAATATTGCGTAAACAAAAAATTCGACAACAAATCCCGTTACATATGTTAAATGGCTATCTGTCTTGTTTCTGTGAACCAAACTTGAACATAATCGGCCCATAAATAAATCCACATTGACTAGTTATAGGTTTTTCCTATTTTTTAGTAACAGCGGCAAATTATTAGATATTGGTCAGTAATGCCGGACACAATTTTTAATCCTTATACAGCAAGGACCCAAATTTCATTCAAATTGGTTCTGTACTTTCAGAGGAGAAGATTTTTTTAGAAATAGGCTTAAAACGCATCTAATTTGCATATTACGCTAATATTGCGTAAACGAAAAATTCGACAACAAATCCCGTTATATATGTGAAATGGCTATCTATCTAGTTTCTGTGTACCAAATTTGTACAAAATCAGCCCATAAATAAATCCACATTGACTAATTATAGGTTTTTCCTATTTTTAGTAACAGCAGCCATATTGGATATTGGTCAGTAATGCCGGACAAAATTTTAATCATTATCCAGCAAGGACCTCTCACACCAAATTTCATTCAAATTGTTTCAGTACTTTCAGAGGAGAAGATTTTTTTAGAAACAGGCATAAAACGCATCTAATTTGCCTATTACGCTAACGTTCCATAAACAAAAAATTCGACAACAAATCCTGTTAAATATGTTAAATGACTATTTAGTTTCTGTGTACCAAATTTGAACAAAATCGGCCCATAAATAAATCCACATTGACTAATTATAGGTTTTTCCCATTTTTTGTAACAGCGGCCAATTATTGGATATTGGTCAGTAATGCCGGACACAATTTTTAATCCTTATACAGCAAGGACCTCTCACACCAAATTTCATTCAAATTGGTTCTGTACTTTCAGAGGAGAAGATTTTTTAAGAAATAGGCTTAAAACGCATCTAATTTGCATATTACGCTAATATTGCGTAAATGAAAAATTCGACAACAAATCCCGTTATATATGTGAAATGGCTACCACAAGCTCACATGGCTTTGCCAGGTGAGGTAAAAAGGGTGTTTGTGGCAGTTGTCAATAGAATATGGTAAGGGTCAACATTTACAATTATAGATAATTTTTACACTTTGTCAGGGTTTTACACATCTTTCGATCCCTATTGACAAAAGATTAAGCTGAAATGACCAAAGTTTAAATTTCATTGTTCTGTTCCCTGTTAGAGCATTTTCTCAAAATTCACAGGTTCTCTCTTAAAATGCACGTTTTTACCCCAAATTATTTTGACAAGAGGCCCATGGGCCTTATCGCTCACCTGAGGATCCAATACTTTCTGCTAAAGTTCAATGACTGTAAAAAAAATTCTGATACAAAAAAGATATTGTTTTCAGATTATTAACTATTTTGGTTTCCTTTATGGAATTGTAACCTTGACCTTTGACCCCATTACCCCTTTAACTATACCTACAAATTTCTAAAATACATATTCCAATAAAAATATTGACCGTTTCCAGATTATTAACCATTTTTGTTTCAAACGCATCTGTGACCTTGACATTTGACCCAACGCCCTAAAACGACATATCAAATGATCGTTATAAAAATACCTACAATATTCTAATATACATGCCTATACAAAAAGTTGATAGTTTACCAGATAATTAACTATTTTGATTTTGTAACGCATCTGTGACCTTGACCTTTGATCCAATACCCTAAAACCATATATCAAAATGATCGTTATAACAATACTTACAATATTCTAACATACATGCCTATACAAAAAGTTGATAGTTTTTCAGAAATTTAACTTTTTTGGTTTTGTAGCCATCTGTGACCTTGACCTTTGACCCAACACCCTAAAACAATATATCAAAATGATTGTTATAACAATACCTACAATATTCTAACATACATGCCTATACAAAAAGTTGATAGTTTTCCAGATAATTAACCATTTTTGTTTCAAATGCATCTGTGACCTTGACCTTTGAGCCAACACCCTAAAACTATATATCAAAATGATTGTTATAACAATACCTACAATATTCTAATATACATGCCTATACAAAAACTTGATAGTATTCCAGATAATAAACTATTTTGGTTTTGTAATGCTTCTGTGACCTTGACCTTTGACCCAACGCCCTAATATATATATCAAAATGATCGTTATAACAAAACCTACAATATTCTAAAATACATGCCTATAAAAAAAAAAGTTTATAGTTTTTCAGATAATCAACTATTTTGGTTTTGTAATGCATCTGTGACCTTGACCTTTGACCCACTGCCCTAAAACTATATATCAAAATGACCGTTATAACAATACCTACAATATTCTAATATACATGCCTATACAAAAACTTGATAGTATTCCAGATAATAAACTATTTTGGTTTTGTAACGCTTCTTCTGACCTTGACCTTTGACCCAACCCCTAAAAACTATATATCAAAATGATTGTTGAAACAATACCTACAATAATGTAATATACATGTCTATACAAAGAGTTGAAAGTTTTCCAGATAATAATTAACTATTTTGGTTTTGTAATGCATCTGTGACCTTGACAATTAACCAAACGCCTTTAAACTATATATCAAAATGATTGTTATAACAATACCTACAATATTCTACTTTACATGCCTATACAAAAAGTTGATAGTATTCCAGATAATTAACCATTTTGGTTTGTAACGCTTCTGTGACCTTGACCTTTGACCCAACGCCCTAAAACTATATATCAAAATGATCGTTATAACAATACCTACAATATTCTTATATATATGCCTACAGCCCTCAAAGTGGGTTTTAGAGACAATTGGCCAACTGGCTACCATTTTAAATTTTCAGGTGGCCAACTGCAATTCCAGGTAACCAAGTACTTATTTTAGGTCGCCAAGCAAAAAAAAAGTATAATTATTATAAAGAAATTTAAGCTTTTTATAATGTTTGTTAAACAAATTAAAGAAATTTAAACGGTGTTGTGTTGTTGTTGTCTATTTATTTGATCATCATGAGAGATGCAATGGATTCTTTTGATATTTTATCCGCCGTTAACTCCGGGTCTGGCGTACTTTTTCTTTTAAGAAATTTCGTTTAAAGCTGCATTAAGTTTTTCAATTTTCTGATTTTTTTTTGATTTTCTAAAAATATATTTAAAAAAAACCAAAAAAAACAGATATCTTCTAACCATGATCCGTGACATTCATTTTCTAAAATTTCATTCCTTTTAGCTGTAAATAAACGGAATCCTCTGACCGGTTGGTCAGTGTTTTACGATGGTAATTATGAGCTTGGAGTATGCGCACGGATGTACGGAAAATCCTAGAATCGAAGGTGAAACATGACAGATTGCATTAATTGTCCTTCATTAATATCCAGATGTATTTGAAATGGTGTTATATATCCCTAAGTCACAAATGACAAATTCAACGAAGTTCTGTGTTTAATTTATCGTATTTCACCGTTTTGAAAGTTGTGTTTAAATGACCCAGGTTTTGATGACGTAATATTAGATCCCAAATGCTGGATCTCGCTGGGTAAATACTGTAATTTCTGTATTTATTCGTTGAACAAAATATAACATTGTTCATTAGGAACATCATTAACTAGATTAGCACCGTTTTAATTTTTTCTTTAGAAAACTTAATGCAGCTTTTAACTGAAGTTGAGACATGATTATGAAAATGACCTATCGTCCTCTAGCTCACACATACGCTTGACAGTGACAATAAAAAATGCCAATGATGAGTCAAGCACACAAATGACTTTGACTATTAAACTCTGAAGCGAAAACGATACAGGGGAGTTTGCACTTGAAACGGAATTGCGACTTGCTTCATTATCACACATACGCTTCAGAGTAACATAAAGAATGACTTTTGACTAAAATCTGAGGCGGACATGATACAGATCTCATAAATTCCGATTTCTGGTCGCCGCTGATAAAATGAGAAGTGGACAAGCTGGCGACCGTTTTGAGATTTAAACTCGCCAAACACAATTCTAGGTCGATTTGGCGACCATTTTAGTCGACAAAATTGAGGGCTGCTGCCTATACAAAATGTTGATAGTTTCAGAGATAAATTGACAAATATATTAATTTTAACAATTTCAACCTTCAATACTTTGCCATTTCCCCATTTTGAGCCACAAAGTTTTCATTTGTGCAAATCTAAAACTAGGTGTCCTAAGAATGTTATTCATGAAATATCTAAGGTATACCTCTTGTATGTTCAGAGGAGAAGATTTTCAAGGATTTTCACTATTTCCCCCTTTATGGAGCCCCAAGGGGACATAACTCTTTTATTTGTGAAAATCTGAAAGCCTTTAACTTAGGCATGATAATTATCGAGTTTCATCAAATTTGGCCCAGTAGTTTTGGAGATGATTAAAATGTGAAAAGTTTAGGCACGACGCACGACGGACGACAGACGGTGAACCATTGCAATAGCCTTTGGCTCAGGTGAGCTAAAAATCAGCTATTTCACTCCAGTAATCATAATTTAACTGTATGATTAAACTTTTGTGTAAATTTCATTCCTATAACAGCTGTCTTTTCAGACTTTTACACTTTAACACAAAAACTTAGGCATAAAAAAAAGTTGTCTGTTTCCCCTTACCCGACCGACCCTAGTTTTTTGGTTCTTACCCAAAAGTTTTTATGGCAATTTTCAGACAAGCACTGTTAAAGTTGGGATTTGTGTGTATAAATCCTATTGAAAACAGTACAAAAAATAAAATTAAAAAAAATAATTAACCGACCTACCGACCCTATATTTTCTGGGTCCGTTAGGGGAAACAAATAATTATTTTTTTCAGCCTTAACATTTTTTACAAGCCCACAACGACGACACAGACGATGCCGAATCGCTGATACCGACAACGGAAAGAAAAACCTAAGTCTTGCCTTTTGGCGACTAGTCACCAGGTGAGACAAAAAGTAGCACAAACTCCAAATTTCCACCTAGACCTAGCTTGTATATCTTTATCATAACCAACATTTAGTACAAGGGGGGCAACATGTGTGAAACAATTCATTGAATAGATGTTTGTTGAAGCTGGTCTATAAATATATAATGTAAATGTTTTCAGTGACTGGGTACAAACGACTGGCCACTAGCATGTCTCATAATAGTAAATATTGCATACAAAAAAGTTGATTTGCTGATGAAGCCTTGAGTAAGAAATTAAAAATTAAGTTTTATAGAGAATAGATGAAAAAGATACAGGCAGGGTTCGAATTTCGTTTTTTTTGTCACTGGCAAACATTTGCCAGTGGGCCAAAAATCAACTAGCAAATCGGAAAAACTGCTAGCATAATTAGACAAGTGGATCAAAAATTAACTCGCAAATTGCTATCTTCACTAGATTTTTTTCTTAAAATGATCTGAAAAATGCAATTGTATTTTAAATCTTATTCTTGTGTTTAGATTTGCTGTGTATTTTACATTTAACCTGCATTATTTCGATTTCTGCACTTGTAATCACTGCTATCTGCTTAACTGCATCCTTTATGTACCTTTTGGCTGTTAGTCACCCTCTGTAGCATGCTAACCTGGAACTAACATAGCTGTATGGTGAGTGTTTGCTGCACTGTCTTTATTTCAGACCAACATATCAGCCATTAGCAGGGCAAGCCTTAGTGCAGGGGGTCCCTGGGGTTCAGGTTAGAAGGAGTTTTAATAGTAATACACAGCTGATATTAGCAACTTAGTGTTCATAACACTGAATAACACCAAACACCCATTTTCTTTTTTAAAATTTTTATTAACTGAGTTTGAACTATTATTAAATACTACAACATTAATTCACAATGCAGAAAGTTGCCTACTGTTGACACAACTTGTCGAGTTACTGATTTCTATGACGGTCACCATAAGGGAGTATATGTGGTCTTTTAATAGAAGGTCCATTCAACCACCAACGTCTGACAGCTGTTTTTGGATCAAAGTTATCTAAAGTTTCGCCTTCCAAAGTAATTCTAAGAAGATCATCAAGAGTGTCATTGCTTAAGTTGCATCTCCAGTCACTCTTGATTCGTTTCATAGCTGAGAAGGCTCTTTCACAAGAGGCATTTGATAAAGGATATACACTAGTCATGTGAATTATTTTAAGAATATTTGAATATTCAGACTTAACCGAATCAACCTGACTGATACGTTGCCACACAGGTAGGGGATGAACTGGTCTGTAGTGGCGGTTTCTTGCAACATGGAGTTTTAAGTCTTTCCATTCACTTAAAGCCTTATCCCTATCACAACCAGAGTTGATTAATATGACTGAAAAATGCTGGAATAAGGTTTTTATTTCCTCTGTGCCATACAGTAAAAGTGCATTCTCATCATCTGGCCAGTTTTTGTGATCAAAAATGTTGCAACACAAGTAAAGAGGATCTTGAGACATGTTTTCAAACCTGGACTGCAAACATTCAAGCATTGAATTAATTATTCTTTTTTTTTTTCATTCTCTAAAGATCCAGGTTCTATAATATTTCGTAACACATGTTCTCTGAATTTGCTCTCATCCTGCTGAAATTCATTTAAAAATGCCTGCAAATTTTCACCATTAGTGGTCAGTAAACTGTTTAGAGTAATCTCAGCACTCTGAAGCTTAGTGATTGCACTGGACAAATTTATGTCTTCTCTCTGAAACAACAAACTTACTTTGACAACTTTATTTAGCAAGTCCTTAAGAAAAAACAGATACCATACAAACTTATACTGTAATAACTTATTAATTATACCCTTAGCCTTTGCACGATCATCACCCTTATTTGATGAATCCTCAGCATAACTCATCATATGCATTATTATCATTTTCCAATTATGGATCATCTTTGATATTGCTCTGAGCTTATGCTCAATCCAACGTGTTCCATTGGCCTTCTCTGGTTTCAAAAATTGTTCATCCATTATCTCTGCTATGTCAGCAGCTTCTTTATTGCGTTTTGCTGATCCCTTGTAAAAGTAATAAATTGAAACTAGACAATCAATGACAGTTTCTAGGTAAGTTCCTTTAAAACAGTCTTTGATTGCTAGCTCCAACCTGTGTGCTAAGCACCATACTGCCAAAACCCAAGGGGCATTTTTTCTGTCTTTGAACAATTTAAACACACCTTTTTTAGCACCCATCATGACAGATGCCCCATCTGAACAATAACCTACAGTTTTATTATGATAATCAACAATGCCAGCATCAGTGAATGCCTTATCTATAGCATTTAATATACCCTCAGCTTTCGTATTTTCCGGCTGTTCAATTTTAAGATATCTAATGACTGGATAAAAGTCATCAATAACCTTAATCATGATAATCTCTTTCTCTGCCTCAGTTCTATCAGTGCTACCATCACTGTATATACTCAAAAAATAAGACTCAGAAATTTTAAGTTTTAAACTGTCCAAATAGTTCCCTGCTATTTCACCTATAAACTCTCTGGCAGATTTATCATTACAGTATGTTTCACCAAAGTTTATGCCATTAACAACTTGTAAATGAAACAATTTTGGAAAATCAGTAAATGGACACTCATTAACAGCAACATAAAAAGCAGTTTTAAACAGTTTATTCATTTTTATCATTGTGTTTTCATCCATCTTCATGACACTTTCTTCTATTGCTGTTGGCTTATTTTGTTTTTTTTTCTCCACAGCTCTTTGTATCCCTAGGCACTGTTTATGTAAAGCAGAATCTACATGAAACTTAAGACCTTCTCTCTTTAAAACTGTGTTGCCACTCACAAACTGAAAACAAAAAAAAATCCTGTTAGTCGAGTAGTAAAAAAATATCACTTAGTAACTTTACTTATTTGCATATTTAGAGGTAGAGGGTACAGCTGTAATCGCATTAACCTTACTATTTGCCTTTTTGAAAAAAGTTTTTCCATTGTTATCAATGAAGGATGATTACCATTAGCTATAAGTTTATGATAGAAAATCTGAATGTACTGATCAATGCAACTGCAGCTTATCATTGCTTAGCAGCTAGTTTTCATTCTTTTTTCTGTGATGTTAACAAGATATATAATTTAAATTACCAGCATGGGGACAGCAAATGTGGAATTTTGCTATTTATTTCGGCTTTAAGACTACTCTTTTTACAAAATCATCAAAACTAACCGAAGAGATGTCTGATTTGGCGTGTTCCCGGCAAATTTTGCAGTATATTTTGTACACATTTCCATCACTGTCCTGGTCATATTCCACCGCTACTTTAAGTTCTTTCTGCCATTTTTGAACAGTTTTCACGCTAACAACAGTCCTTCTCTTTTTAATCATGGTACTATCACACTCAGAGTCAGTGCTGCAAGGCTTTTCATCATCACTACGCCCAGCTGACTGAAAATAACATTTTATCTGTCTTTGCGCCATCTTGTTTTTTTTTTTTTTCATAGTAACAAGCAATATTAAGTTAACTCCCTTTAACATAGTACTAATAATGCTAAAATGGATAACGGATATATTCGGGTTAATCAATGTAATTACGTCCCCTGTTTTCAATGCATTATTTATTGTGCATGCATGTCGTAGCTGCTCCAGGGTTTTCGGATTAGTTTTTATACCATACGAAGTAAATGCAGTACTCGCGGTCTTCAGACAAACAGAAAGATACTCAGAAATGTGAACTCGCTAAATTTTGCGAGCTGGAAATAAATTCAACTGGCAAAACGGACAAATAACATGCATTCTGCGAGTAAACGAGTGCCAAATTCGAACCCTGACAGGTGATCATGATAGTCAGGAAAACAAATTTATTTGATGAAGTGCCTTCAACACATGTTGTAGTGCAGATTCAGAAGATGAGAAAACCATCTTCTTCAATAAATGGTAGACATGTTTAGAGCCAAAAAATTAATAGATTTACTTGTAATTATCAAAAATAAATAAATAGATTTTTTTTGTCTCAAGAAACTCTCTAAACTATATAGTACTGTATGATTATCAGTAAAAGATGTCAAAATGAGTATCTTCCCAAAATCTGAATTTTGTCAATTGAATTTTCCCAATTTCATCCCAAGGTTCCTTTCCCAAAATGGCCAGAAAAAATCCCTTGCATCCATGGCAGAAACAATGAATAATAATAATAATAATAATAATAACATAAGATTTCTGACAATTACAGGATGTCTGCTGATACGCAGACATAATTAAATAAGGATATTGAAGAATGCCCTGTCACAAGACGTCACAATGAGCTGTTGTTAGCTTTCAACGAAGTTGGATTTGTAGTGGTCTGGATACCTCAGTTGGTAGAGCACTCTCCTATGGTGCGGGAGGTCCCGAATATACCCGGTCCGGCCCTGCATTTTTTCTCCTCCTGGTACAGTTTGGTGGCCAGAGTGGCCCTCGGGAGTGGTCGACGGACAGTGTTGTTGTGTTGCAGCTTACGTCATGGTTGATTGGTTTCAGATGAATGGTATGGGAACGAGGTTGTTACGTCTGGTGCCCTGTCCGGAGTTACTGGAGTGTAAAAAACTGCGGGAAAATCAGTCTCAGAAAACAACTTCCTAGAGAATAGACCTGTTTCTAGTTTCTAGTATAAACCAACAGAAAGAGATATATTCAACTTTGGTAAGCATTATCTTATCTGGTCATTATTATTTAGTAATAGGTACATATTATAAATAGACTTGGGGAAATATAATATTGGCGACGAGGATTAAAAGGACAGATAAACTTTGGCCTGGACATTAGATTGGTTTATGCCAGGTTTAACTTTTGTCATTTCTTAGGACAGTAATTTATTTCCTATGTCAGTTTGACTTTTTGTTATTTCTTAAACCAATAATTTTGTCTCATGTCAGTATGACTTTAGTCATTTCTTAAGATATAATATTTGTCTTATGTCATATATTCTTAAGTCAACATTGAATGTTTTTCATTGTGACTTATGTCAGTTCTTAAGACATTATATATGTCTTATGTCAGTTTTCCGAAGTCAATTTCATTGATTTCTGTCAGATCTTAAGATAAATTATTATTCTTATGTCAGTTATTCTTAAGTTAACTTTGAGAATTATTAGTTTAACTTATGTCAGTTTAAGGACTTACCATTGTGGTTTTCAGATAAATATCTGTTGGTTTAAAATTTAATAATAAATTTTTTGTTGTATGGTTTACATAAAAAATTTATTTCAGATAAAATTCAGAAAAAATTTTTTGTTGTATGTTTTACACAAAAATTGAATTTGTCAGATAAATTGTTGAGCAAATATGAGAATTAACATCAATACAGCATCTGATGTGGATTTGCGACTGATACCTGGTGTGGGTAAGAAAAAAGCAAGTGATATTATAAAGTATAGAATAAAATATGGTTCAGTACCTCCCAACATTTTGGAATATATTTTGGGTAGTCTATCCCAAGAGGTTTTAAATATTGTAGATTTCAGTTTACCTGAATCAAAACTGATTTTACCTAAACAGCATGTATCTGAACGCATACAAACAGAAATTGAAGCTGCAAATAAGCTGATTAAGGAGCTGTTAGATGACACAAAGGATCAAGAAGACTTAGTTCATCATTTACCTAGTGTTCCGGAACATAAGCCTACTATTGAATCGGTACAGACTCCACTGGTCAAGACTGATTCAGATATAGATGCTTCTTTGACCAAAATACAACAGCGTCTTTCTAAAATTAATACTACACCAAGGAAAAAGTTAACTTTCAGTTCTGATGATCAAAGTATGAATTCGGATGCTTTATCTGATAATAGTTTGGTGTCGGGTCGACACAAACATATTCAGATAAAGTCGAATTTAAAGAAGCCTGATGATTGCAGCTCGGATCATTCTGCTGATAGTATAGTAAGCCGCCCTAGGTTAAAAAGTGTAGTAGTAAGGAAAGATAAATCAAGTGAAAAACTTCATACAAAGCCTTATTCTGCAGGTTTTAGAAGACCTCAAAGGTCAAGGTCATCTGATTCTAGTGATGATGACCAGGTCTATAGATCTAAAATTACAGATCAAACTTCATCTAGTGAGGATGAATATTCCTATAGGCCAAAGGTCAAATCTCATGGTCATAAGGGCTTTAGTCATGAAAAATATTCCCATAGATCTAAAGTCAAAAGGTCAGGTAAGAAAGGTTTATCTAAGAACAAACATATTTATGTCAGTTCCAGTTCAGATTCCTCTCCATCACCGGATCGTTTTAGAAAAACTTCCTTACCTTTAGTTAGCTCTGATGATGAAACACCTACTCGAGCTAAACAACATAAAGAAAAGAGAGGTAATCCGAAAAAGATGCCTAAAAATCTAAAATATGATGGTAAGACAAGTTGGCTTTCATTTAAGCAGAAATTTGAGAGTTACAAGTCTGTGCTTAAATGGAGTGAAAGTGAGTGTAGAGATTATTTGAATTGGAGTTTGGATGGTAAAGCCTTAGATTTTTTCACACTTACCACTGAATTGGATGATTATAATTATAAACAGTTAATGAAGAAATTGGAAGCTAGGTTTGGTACAAAAGAGCTGACTGAAACAGCAAAAGTTAAATTTCAGCAAGCTAGTCAAAATGCAGATGAAAGTCTAGAAGACTGGTCGGACAGAGTAATGTCATTAGCAACTACTGCCTTCCGTGAATTGCCTGATTCATATCGTAAACAGGAAGCAATTTCAAAATTTTGCCAAGGCTGTTTTGATAAGGAAGCAGGTAAGCATGCTTGTTTTGAGAGGCCTAAAAATATTCAAGCTGCTTTAAATGCTATCAAGCACTTTCAGTATATCTCCCAAGCAGTTGACCCTAAGAAGTCACGTCGTTCAAAAGATGAATATACTGTCAATGCTGTTAGCTTTGCTACCGAGGCTAAAGTTGAGGCCATGATAGCTAAAGCTATAGATAATTTGGCTAATAGACTTCAAAGGATGGATAAAGATAAACCACCTAAAGCAGTCACTCAGAATGAAATGCCTCCTACTGTAGCCACTGGTAAATGTTATTTTTGCCAGCTTCCAGGACATATGAAGAGAGACTGCAGGCAGTATAAAAAATGGAAAGCAAAGAAAGATGCGGAAACAGCTGCTAAATCTGCTTTAAACTAAAATGGACTGAACGACCTGGTCACTTAGTTCAGTCCACTAATAATCAGGTAAATATAAATAGTGACCAAGAATCTGATTTAATTGGTGCAACTGTTTGTTCACAATTGGATCAGGTTCATAATATGTCTGCTGTGATTGGTTGTCCACAGACAAATGAATCCTCAAAAGTAATGTTAAAAAATGTTGGCAATAGTTTTGAAGGTTTAACAGTTCAACAGTCTGAAAGTGTGAATGATTTTCCACTTTTGACTAATGTACATTCCAGTACAGTTCCAGTACAACAGTCAGTCAATGAGAATGATTTTCCATTGTCGACTGATGAAAGAGTTTCAGAAGTTGGTCATGTTCAGGATCCATTGTTAAGTAATGTTTTACCTTGTGTTCAACTTGTACGTGCTGGTTCTTCCTTTGTTCCTATAACTATAGGGGGTAAACAAATTAGTGCTAGAATAGATTCTGGTGCTGAAATTACTATTTTGTCTATGCAGGTTTACAATCAGTTGCAGAAAAAGCCGGCAAAAGTACAAGATGTAGTAATGAAGATGGCAGACGAACAAAATAGTTTAAAGGGGTTTATCGTTGAACCACTTCCGTTGAAATTGGGTACACAAACATTTTGTGAAAGGGTGTACATAGCTCCTATAACTGATGAGATGTTATTAGGGCATGATTTCTTACAACATTTAGGTGTTCTATTAGATATGCAAACCAATACATTATTGGTTAATGGTGAAACAATTCCATTACAGACAAGTTTTAAAGAAGGTAAACCCACAATAGCAAGAATAACTCTGAAAAGCAAAATAGTAATTCCTCCTAATTCAGTGGTAAGAGCTAGGTGTAACATGGACACTGAATTAAAAAGTTATTACATGGAAGCTAATAATATGTTGGCTAAGAATGGTATTCTTATGCCATATATTGTTAGAGATAATGGGGAAGAGCCAATAGTATGTTTGATCAACCCGTCTGAACACTATAAGGTATTCAAAAAGAAGACTTTATTGCTAATGCTTTTGAGGTAAAAAACATACTTGAAGAGTCAGGTTCTGATAATTTAAAGTGTTGTAACACCTCATTAAGTAATCAAGTAAATAATGTGGAAGTTCCGGATCATTTGAAAGGTGTATTTAATGATTCATTAAATCATCTTAATGCAAAACAAGAAGAAAAATTAGCTCATGTTTTGACTAATTATAAAGATGTTTTTGCAACAAATGATTTTGATCTGGGAAGTTTCACAGCAATTGAGCATGAAATTGACACAGGAACTGCGAGACCAATTAAGCAAAGCATGCGGAGAACCCCTGCATGTTTTGTGGGGGAGGAAGAAGCACACTTGAAGAAAATGCTTGATGCTGGGGTTATTCAAGAGTCTATATCTGAATGGGCATCATCACCAGTATTGATCAGAAAAAGGGATGGTTCGGTAAGGTGGTGCATAGATTACAGGGCCTTGAATAATGTAACTGTAAAAGATACATTTCCGTTACCGCTGGTGGAAGACTGTTTGGATACGCTAGCAGGAAATGTATGGTTCTCAAAGCTAGATGCAAATTCAGCTTATTGGCAAGTAAGGGTGAAAGAAGAAGATAGAAAGAAAACTGCTTTTTTAACAAAGTATGGTTTGTTTGAGCATGTGAGAATGGGTTTTGGATTAACAAACGCTCCGGCTACATTCTCAAGAGTGGTGAATTTAATTCTAAGAGGGTATGGAACGGGAACAAGACCAGGAGAAACCCAGAGAGCCAGAACCAGAACCTGAAATGCTTCCCGAGGCTTTCGATTCTCATTTCCATCTGGATCGATTGCTTAAGGAATGTCACCTTCCTGAAAATGGTACTCTGCAGGATATTCTTGCTAGAACTCCAGTACCTGCAGAGGAGCGGGTTTCTCTGATTGGATCAGTTGCCGTTTTCTGCGACCCAAAGACCTATCCTTCTGTGGAGCGACTGGTTGTCCTCCCAGAGAATATGTCGGTTGCTTTGGGACTCCATCCAAAACACAGTGGATACAGTTCAGAAGCACAGGCTGGATATGTCAAGAAATTGAGGAATCTACTGGACCATCCAAAAGTATGCGCCATTGGTGAGATTGGGCTGGATCACTCGGTGGATATCAAAGAGTGGCACTGCCAAGTGGAGCTCCTGGAGAGGATTTTACCTTTGGTAAAAGAAGACAAAGTCCTTGTGTTGCATTGTAGAGCAATGCAAAATGACTGCGGAACGGAAGTATATTTCTTATTACTTCATTTTTTGAAAAGATATCTTCGTCCCAGTCAGCGAATACATCTACATTGCTACACAGGAAATGAGCATGTACTTCAGGAATGGCTAAAACAATTCCCAAGGAGCTATTTTGGATTTACCAATTTAGTCCAGAGATTTACGCATCCTCAGATAAAAGCCTTATGTGGTGTGGATGAGAGTCGATTGCTGCTGGAAACAGATGCGCCATATTTTCCACCCAGAGGGCGCAACTGGTCTTCCCCAGGGAACCTGTATACCATAGCAAAGGCAGTGGCAAACCATAGAGGCGTTAGTGCAGAATACATCCTGGAAGTAACTTCAGTTAATGCTAAACATCTCTATTGGAATCCAGAATAGAAGACACTTCTAAAAGGCTGACTATAGAGTAGATTGATAATCCTCTATAGTAGGATCCAGAATGAACTTTCCTTAAAAGTAATTCATAAAGTTGATAGTTAATCCTTTATATTTTATCTTAAAAAAAAAAAGAAAAAGAAAAATTATTTATGTGACTGTTTGTCCATAAATATTATCCAGTGAAAAAGACCCTAATAATGAAAGAAAATTCAGGACTGACTATATAGAATTTCTTCGACATAGATACCAATATAGACATTAACAAGAAGGAAAAGACTGTTTGTTTTTTCCATGCCGCAGTTTTAACATTAAAATGATAAAATCATTTTTATCCAGTTCCCTTGTCAAGAGAAACAAATCAACTTCCAGAAAAAGGTATAACATAATATTCCTCGGAGTGACTGAAGGCCTTCAAAGATAAAGTTGGGGGGAGTGTTGTGTTGCAGCTTACGTCATGGTTGATTGGTTTCAGATGAATGGTATGGGAACGAGGTTGTTACGTCTGGTGCCCTGTCCGGAGTTACTGGAGTGTAAAAAACTGCGGGAAAATCAGTCTCAGAAAACAACTTCCTAGAGAATAGACCTGTTTCTAGTTTCTAGTATAAACCAACAGAAAGAGATATATTCAACTTTGGTAAGCATTATCTTATCTGGTCATTATTATTTAGTAATAGGTACATATTATAAATAGACTTGGGGAAATATAATAGTGTTCAGTCGATCCGAGGGTGAGCTCATGTGAGATTTCCCACATGCAGGACTGTTGGAAACTCCAGAAAAACGGGAGGAATGTAGCAGTCTGGTAGCTCAGTTGGAAGATCACTTGCCTGCATTTTTTTTCAGATTCAACTTAAATTCAAGTTCATTGGCAAAAATCAAGTCTAACAGAGATCAACCCTAAATTTGTTTGGTGTGTTCACCTGCTGGAATAATGGTAATGATTAGGAAATACCTTCCATTCTACCCTACCCTCTTCATCCTCCTTTGGCGGGAACCGGAAGTTTGTGTAGGCCTGGTATTCTTATCCTCTTGAGGTTTCTTCTAGTTACTAGAGCACCAACTACGACAATGCGTAACGGTTTGTGACAATGTATTATACAAGACATTGATCTTAGTATTGTCTCTTAAGACCGACACTTCGAGGATTAATCCCTCTTCCGCAAATATCTACTTATACCAGACGTGAACCCAAGTATTGTGTCTGGATTATTAAACCCTCCCCTCGCAGATTTCTGCTTACACCAGACGTGAAATTGAGTATATCTGTATATCAGCACCTGAAGGATTAAGCCCTAAGTTCAGATATCTACTTACAACAGACGTGAAACTGAGTATTGTGTCTGGATTATTAAACCCTCCCCCGCAGATTTCTGCTTACACCAGACGTGAAATTAAGTATATACCTGTAGATCAGCACGTGAAGGATTAATCCCTCAACTGCAGATATCTACTTATACAAGACATTGACCTTAGTATTATCTCAAGAGACCGGCACTTGAAGGATTAAGCCCTAACCCGAAGATATCTGCTTATGCAAGACGCTGAAAATAGTATTAATCCCTCTCCCGTATATATGTATAGAGACTGGAACTTGAATAATTCATCACTCACCCGCAGATATCTACTTATACGAGACATTGACATAAGTATTGTGTCCTCAGACCGGCACTTGAAGTACTTATCCCCTACCCGCAGATATCTACTTATACAAGACATTGATCTTAGTATTGTCTCTTGAGACCGGCACTTCGAGGATTAATCCCTCTTCCGCAAATATCTACTTATACCAGACGTGAACCTAAGTATTGCGTCTTGAAATCAACACTTGAATTATTAAATCATCAACTGCAGATATCTACTTACACCAGACGTGAAATTGATTTTTGTCTCTGTAGATCAGCACGTTCAGGATTTAGCCCTCCCCCGCAGATATTTGCTATTCCAGAGACCTAAGTATTGTGTCTGGAGATCAGCACATGAAGAATTCATCCTCACCCGCAGATATCTACTTATACGAGACATTGACATAAGTATTGTCTCCTCAGACCTGCACTTAAAGGACTTATCCTTAACCCGCAGATATCTACTTATACAAGTCATTGATCTTAATACTGTCTCTTGAGACCGGCACTTTGAGGATTAATCCCTCTTCCGCAAATAACTTCTTATACCAGACGTGAACCTAGCATTGTGTCTGGAAATCAACACTTGAAATATATACCCCCCCCCTCAGATATCTGCTTACACCAGACGTGAAATTGAGTATCATCTCTGTATATCAGCACCTGAAGGATTAATCCCTCATCCGCAGATATCTACTTATACAAGACATTGACCTTAATATTATCTCTGGAGACCGACACTTGAAGGATTAAGCCCTCACTCGCAGATATCTGCTTATGCAAGACGCTGAAAATAGTATGGTATCTTGAAACTGGCACTTGAAGGATTAATCTCTGTCCCGTAGATATCTTCTTATAACACACGTGGACCTTAGTATTGTGTTGGCAGATTGACACTTGAAGGATTAATCCTTCTCCCGTATATATATGTACCTATACACTGATCTGAGTATTTTCTCTGGAGACAAGAACTTGAATAAATCATCACTCACCCGCAGATATCTACTTATACGAGACATTGACATAAGTATTGTGTCTTCAGACCAGCACTTGAAGGACTAATCCCTCACCCGCAAATAACTTCTCATACAAGACATTAACCTTAGTATTTTCTCTGGAGAACGGCACTTTGAGGATTAATCCCTCTTCCGCAAAAATCTACTTATACCAGACGTGAACCTAAGTTCTGTGTCTAGAAATCAACACTTGAATTATAAACCCCAAAGCAGATATCTGCTTACACCAGACGTGAAATTGAGTATTATCTCTGTATATCAGCACCTGAAGGATTAATCCCTCATCCGCAGATATCTACTCATATCACACAACATAGACCTTAGCATTGTCTCTGAAGACCAACTTGAAGGATTAATTCTCACCCGCAAATAATTGCTTATACCACACGTTAACTTAAGTGTTCTCCCGGAGACGGCACTTGAAGGATAACTCCCTGTCCCACAGATATTTACTTAGAACAGAAGTGGACCTAAGTATTGTCTCTGTAGATCAGCACTTCAAGGAATAATCTCACTCCCGCGGATATCTACTAATTCCAGACATGGACCTAAGTATTGTGTCCGCAGATTGACACTAAAAGGATTAATCCCTCTACAGTAGATATGTACCTATACACTGACCTAAGTTTTTTCTCTGGAGACCGGCACTTAAAGGATTAATTCCTCTCCGACAGATATCTACTTATACCAAACTCAGACCTAAGTATTGTCTCTGCAGATCCGCACTTGAAGGACTAATCCCTCAGCCGCAAATATCTACTCATATCACACAACATAGACTTTAGCATTGTCTCTGTAGACCGTTACTTGAAGGATTTATCCCTCACCCGCAACGCAAATAATTGCTTATACCAGACGTTAACTTAAGTGTTCTCTCTGGAGACAGCACTGGAGAGATTAATCCCTGTCCCGCAGATATCTACTTAGAACAGACATGGAGCTAAGTATTGTGTCTAGAGATCAACACATGAATTATTAAACCCGCACCTGTAGATATCTACCTACACCAGACGTGAAATTGAGTATTGTCTCTGTAAATCAGCACGTGGAGGATTAAGCCCTCATCCGCAGATATTTGCTAATGCAAGACGCTGATCATAGCATTGTCTCTTGACATTCGAAGGAATAATCTCTGCCCTTCAGATATGTACTTATAACAGACGTGGACCTAAGTATTTGTGTCTGCAGATTGACAATTGAAGGATTCATCCCTCTCCCGTAAATATGTACCTATAAACTAATCTAAGTATTTTCTCTGGAGACTAGTACTATAAGGATTCATCCCTCACCCGCAGATATCTACTTATACAAGACAATGACATAAGTTTTGTCTCCTCAAATCGGCACTCGAACAACTAATCTTTCACACGAAGATATCTACTTATCCAAGACAGTAACCTTCATATTGTCTCTGGAGACCGGCACTTGAAAGATTAAGCCCTCACCCGCAAATATCTGCTCATGCAAGACGATGACCATAGTATTGTCTCTTGAAACTGGCACTTGAAGGATTAATCTCTGCCCCACAGATATCTACTGATACAAAACAACGACCTAAGTATTGTCTCTTGAGATCAGCTTGAAGGATTCATCCCTCATCCGCAGATATCTACTTATACAAGACATTGACACAAGTATTATCTCCGGAGATACGTATTTGAAGGTTTAATCCTTCACCGAAGACATCTACGTATACAAGTCCATAACAAAAGTGTTTTCTCTGGATATCAGCACTTAAGGATTAATCTCAATTCCGCAGATATCTACGTATACAAAACACCTTAATATTGTCTCTGGAGATCAGCACTTGAAGAATTCATCCTCACCCGCAGATATCTACTAATACGAGGCATTGACATAAGTATTGTCTCCCCAGACCGGCACTTGAAGGACTTCCGCAAATATCTACTTATACCAGACGTGAACCTTAGTACTGTGTCTTGCCAGTGAAATAAACACTTGAATTATTAAATCCTCACCTGCAGATATCTACTCACACCAGACGTGAAATTAAGTATTGTCTTTGTAGATCAGCACGTTTAGGATTAATCCCTCACCCGCAGATATCTGCTTATGCAAGACGCTGACCATAGCATTGTCTCTTGACACTTGAAAGATTAATCTCTGTCCCGCAGATATGTACAGACGTGTCTGCAGATTGACACTTTGAAGGATTAATAGCTCTCCAGTAGATATGTACCTATACACTGATCTAAGTATTTTCTCAGGAGACCGGCACTTGAAGGATTAATCCCTCACCCCCAGGTATCTGCTTATACCAGAGACCTTAGTATTGTCTCTGGAAATCAGCACTTGCAGAAATCATCCTCACCCTCAGATATCTACTTATACGAGACTTTGACATAAGTATTGTCTCCCCAGACTGGCATTTGAAGTACAAATCATTCACCCGCAGATTTATACTTATACAAGACATTAACCTAAATATTGTTGCTGGGGACCGGCACTTGAAGGATTAAGCCCCCAACCGTATATATCTGCTTATGGAAGACGCTGACCATGGTATTGTCTCTTGAAACTGGCACTTGAAAGATTAATCTCTGTTCCGCAGATATCTACTTATACAAGACATTGACAAAAGTATTTTCTCCTCAGACAGGCACTTGAAGGATTAATCTCTCACACTTAAATATCTACTTATACAAGACATTAACCTTAGTATTGTCTCTGGAGAACGGCACTTTGAGGATTAATCCCTCTTCCGCAAATATCTACTTATACCAGACGTGAACCTAAGTATTGTGTCTGAATTATTTAACCATCCCCCGCAGATATCTACTTACAACAGACGTGAAACTGACTATTGTCTCTGTAGATCATCACGTGAAGGTTTGAGCCCTCACCCGTAGATATCTGCTTATGCAAAATGCTGACCATAGTATTGTCTTTTGAAACTGGCACTTGAAGGATTAATCTCTGTCCCGCAGATATCTACTTATAACAGACGTAGACCTTAGTGTCTACAGATTGACACTTGAAGGACTAATCCCTCAGCCGCAGATATCTACTCATATCATAGATCTTAGCATTGTCTCTGCAGACCGGTACCTGTGAGGATTAATCCCTCACCCGCAAATGATTCCTTATACCAGGCTTTAACTTAAGTGTTCTCCCCGGAGACGGCACTTGAAGGATTAATCCCTGTCCCACAGATATTTACTTAGAACAGACGTGGACCTTAGTATTGTCTCTGGAGATCAACACTTCAAGGAATAATCTCACTCCCGCAGATATCTACTAATATCAGACGTGGACCTATCTATTGTATCTGCAGATTGACACTAGAAGGATTAATCCCTCTACCGTAGATATGTACCTATATACTGACTTAAGTTTTTTATCTGGACACCGGCACTTGAAGGATTAATTCCACTGCGACAGATATCGATATTCACGACACACTGACATTAGTATTGTCTCTGGAGATTGACACTTGAAGGAATAATTTCTGTCCTGCAGAGATGCACTTATAACAACCGTTGACCTAAGTATTGTGTCTGCAGATTGAGACTTGAAGGATTAATCCTTCTCCCGTAGATATGTACCTATACACTGATATAAGTATTTTCTCTGGAGACCGGCACTTGAAGGATTAATCCCTCACCCCCAGGTATCTGCTTATACCAGAGACCTAAGTATTGTTTCTGGAGATCAGCACTTGAAGAATTCATCCTCACCCGCAGATATCTACTTATACGAGACATTGACATACGTATTGTCTCCTCAGACCGGCACTTAAGGACAAATCCCTAACCCGCAGATATCTGCTTATACCAGAGACCTAAGTATTGTCTCTGAAGATCAGCATTGGAAGTACTAATCCCTCACGCGCAGATATCTACTTATAGAAGACATTGATCTTAGTTTTGTCTCTTGAGACCGGCACTTCGAGGATTAATCCCTCTTCCGCAAATAGCTACTTATACCAGACTTGAACGTGAAATTGAGTATTTTTTCTGTAGATTAGCACGTGAAGGATTAATCCCTCACACGCAGATATCTACTCATACAAGACATTGACCTAAGTATTGTCTCTGGAGACCGACACTTGAAGGATTAAGCCCTCACTCGCAGATATCTGCTTATGCAAGACGCTGACCATAGTATTGTCTCTTGAAACTGGCACTTGAAAGATTAATCTCTGTCCCGTAGATATCTTCTTGTAACACACGTCGACCTAAGTATTGTGTTTGCAGATTGACACTTGAAGGATTAATCCTTCCCCCGTAGATATGTACCTATACACTGATCTAAGTATTTTCTCTGGAGACAAGAGCTTGAATAATTAATTCTTCACCCGCAGATATCTACTTATACGAGACATTGACACAAGTATTGTCTCCATAGACCAGCACTTGAAGGACTAATCAATAATAAATACTTATACAAGAAATTAACCTTAGTATTGTCTCATCAGACAGTCACTTCGAGGATTAATCCTTCTTTCGCAAATATTTACTAATACCAGACGTGGACCTAAGTATTGTGTCTGTAAAACAAGAGTTGAATTATTAAACCCCCGGCAGATATCTACTTACACCAGACGTGAAAATGAGTATTTTCTCTGTAGATCAGCACTTGAAGGACTAATCCTTCACCCGCAGATATCTACTTATAACAGACATGGACCTAAGAATGGTCTCTGGAAATCAACACTTTAAAGATTAATCCCTCTCCCGCAGATATCTACTTATACCAAACTCAGACCTAAGTTTTGTCTCTGCAGATCTTCACTTGAACTACTAATCCCTCAGCTGCAGATATCTACTCATATCACACAACTTGGACCTTAGCATTGTCTCTGGAGACCGTCACTTGAAGGATTAATCCCTCACCCGCAAATAATTGCTTATACCAGACGTTTACCTAAGTGTTCTCCCCGGAAACTGGCACTTGAAGGATTGATCCCTGCCCCACAGATATCTACTTAGAACAGACGTGGACCTAAGTATTGTCTCTGTAGATCTGCATTTGAAGGACTAATCCCATTAGCCGCAGATATCTAATCAAATCACACAACATAAACCTCAGCAATGTCTCTGGAGACGGTTAATTGAAGGATTAATCCCTCACCCGCAAATAATTGCTTATACCAGACGTTTACTTAAGTGTTTTCTCTGGAGACGGCACTGGAAAGATTAATCCCTGTCCCGCAGATATCTACCTAGAACAGACGTGGACCTAAGTATTGTGTCTGGAAATCAACACATGAATTATTAAACCCTCACCTTCAGATATCTACTTACGCCAGACGTGTAATGGGTATTGTCTCTGTAGCTCAGCACGTGGAGGTTTAAGCCCTCATCCGCAGATATCTCCTTATGCAAGACGCTGACCATAGCATTGTCTCTTAACACTAAAAGGAATAATCTCTGTCCCGCAGATATATGCTTAGAACAGACGTGGACCTAAGTATTTGTGTCTGCAGATTGACAATTGAAGGATTCATCCCTCACCCGCAGATATCTACTTATACAAGACATTGACATAAGTATTGTCTCTTCAGATCGGCACTCGAACGACTAATCCTTCACACGCAAATATCTACTTATCCAAGACAGTAACCTTAATATTGTCTCTGGAGACCGGCAATTGAAAGATTAAGCCCTCACCCGCAGATATCTGCTCATGCAAGACGCTGACCAAAGTATTGTCTCTTGAAACTGGCACTTGAAGGATTAATCTCTGCCCCACAGATATCTACTGATACAAAAAAAAACGACCTTATTATTACCTTTGGAGATCAGCACTTGAAGGATTCATCCCTCACCCGCAGATATTTACTTATACAAGACATTGACACAACTATTGTCTCCGGAGATACGCACTTGAAGGACACATAAGTTAGCCAGACGTCAAATTGAGTATTGTCTCTGTAGACCAGCACGCATAGGATTTATCCCCCACCCGCAGATATTTGCTTATTCAAGACGCTGACCATAGCATTGTCTCTCTGTCCCTCAGATTGGTACTTATAACAGATATCTGCTTATACCAGAGACCTTAGAATTGTCTCTGGAGATGTTGAAGGATTCATCCCTCACCCTTAGATATCTACTTATACCAGATACCTAAGTATTTTCTCTGGAGATCAGCACTTGAAGAATTCAACCTCACCCGCAGATATATACTTATACAAGATATTAACACAAGTATTGTCTCCTCAGCCCGGCACTTGAAGTACTAATCTCTCACCCGCAGATATCTACTTATACAAGACGTTAACCTAAATATTGTTGCTGGGGACCGGCACTTGAAGGATTAAGTCCCCAACAGCAGATATCTGCTTATGCAAGACGCTGACCATGGTATTGTCGCTTGAAACTGGCACTAGAAGGATTAATCTCTGTCCCACTGATATCTACTTATACAAGACATCGACACAAGTATTTTCTCCTCAGACCGGCACTTGAAGGATTAATCTCTCACACGCAGATGTCAACTTATACAAGATATTAACCTTAGTATTGTCTCTGGAGAACGGCACTTTGAGGATTAATCCCTCTTCCGCAAGTATCTACTTATACCAGACGTGAACCTAAGTATTGTGTCAATTATTAAACCCTCTCCCGCAGATATCTACTTAAAACAGACGTGAAATTGAGTATTGTCTCTGTAGATCATCACGTGAAGGTTTAAGCCCTCACCCGTAGATATCTGCTTATGCAAAATGCTGACCATAGTATTGTCTCTTGAAACTGGCACTTGAAGGATTAATCTCTGTCCCGCAGATATCTACTTATAACAGACGTGGACCTTAATGTCTACAGAATGACACTTGAAGGACTAACCCCTCAGTCGCAGATATCTACTCATATCACGCAACATAGACCTTAGCAATGTCCCTGGAGACCGGTACTTGAAGGATTACTCGATCACCCGCAATTAATTGCTTATACCACACGTTAACTTAAGTGTTGTCCCCGGAGACGGCACTGAAAGGATTAATCCCTCTCCCGCAGTATCTATTTAAAACAGAAGTGGACCTAAGTATTGTCTCTGGAGATCGGCACTTGAAGGAATAATCCCTCTCCTGCGGATATCTACTAATACCAGAAATAGACTAAGTATTGTGTCTGCAAATTGACACTTGAAGGATTAATCCATCTACAGTAGATATGTACCTATACACTGACCTCAGTATTGTCTCTGGAGATTGGCACTTGAAGGAATCATTTTTCTCTCGCGGATATCTACTTATACCAAACGTGAACCTGAAAATTGTCTCTGGAAATCAGCACTTGAATAATTAATCCCTCACTCCCAGATATTTGCTGACACCAGAGGTTGACCATAGTATTGTTATATGAAGGATTAATCCCTCTCCCGCAGATATCTACTAATGCCTGACATTGACCTTAGTATTGTCTCCGGAGACCGGCATTTGAAGGATTAATCTCTCAACCGCAGATATCAACTTATACTAGACTTTGACCTTGGTATTGTCTCTGGAGATCAGCACTTAAAGGATTAATCCCTCCTCCGCAGATATCTGCTTATGCCAGACGTTGATAATAGTATTTTCTCTGAAAACAGTATTTGAATAATTAATCCCTTTCCCGCATATATCTACTCATACCAGACGTTGACCTAAGTATTGTCTACAGATCAGCGCTTGAAGGATTAATCCCTCTCCCGCTGATATCTACCTACACATAGACCTTAGTTTTATCTCTGGAGACCGGCATTTCAACGATCAATCCCTAACCCGCAGATATCTACTTATACCAGACATTGACCTTAGTAATGTCTCTATAGACCGTCACTTGAAGGATTAATCACTCTCCCGCAGATATCTGTTTATGCCAGACGTGGACCTAAGTATTGTGTCTGGAGATCAACACATGAAGGATTAAACCCTCACCCGCAGTCATCTAATTATACCAGACATTGACGGTTGTATTGTCTCTGGAGATCGGCACTTGACGGATTAATACCACTCTCGGAAATATCTACTTGTACGAGACATTGACCTTAGTACTGTCTCCAGAGAAAGGCACTTGAATGATTAACCCCTTACCTGAAATATCTACGTATACATTGCCTTTAGTATTGTCTCTGGATTAATCCCTCACCCGCAGATATTTGCATATGCCAGACGTTGACAAACGTATTGTGTCCGGAGACCGGCACTTGAAGGATTATTCCCTCACCCGCAGATATCTATCTATATAATTACCTCATTATTGTCTCTGGAGACCGGTACTTGAAGTATTAATACCTCTGTCGCAGAAACATTGTATATTCCTCAACATGTAGTTTTTAACTTGCAGATATTGAGATATTGAAAAAGGGGCAATTCAAATTCAAAGAAATCCCTGTAAATAATTAAAAAGCATCGTCTTCAAAACTGCAAAAGCTAAACTTAATTTATTTTACAGATAGCAGTCTTAATATATATTCAATTTTACATATGCACAAAATTTAGAATTTCGTTGCTTAACTTAAAAACATTGTGTGCGGGGGGATGATATGGATTTGGTGCTCAGGAAGACGATAAAGCCGATGCGCTTCTTATATACTTTGTTGCAACTTGATCCTGTAATGTGATATGTAAATGTGAATCAGTTTGTTTTCATGGTGTATGTAGTAACCAAGGATCTTATTTTTGACCGATAATATTCATTGAACATTATTGGAATTATATATAATTATTTGTTACTTTCTGGAGGTCGTTTGATAAATATGAGCCTAACTTGATTATTTTTGGACTATTGCATTTTGGATTATGGATGGGTATGATTTATGCATTGTGAAGTATGAATTATTTATATGTCCATCAACTATGTTAGGAATAAAAACTTAATATTCTGTACACTGCCAGAGGAGCCTATTCCCACTTGAAATACGAAAAATATTGACCGTGCATTTCTTTTGGAAAGCTGGTACTTGCATGGTTATACACGCCAAAACAGGAAGCTCTTTGTAACGTCACCGCGGACATCTTTGAAGGCAATATGGCGGACAGTGGCACAGGGTTGCAGGCTTCGAGTCAGAAGGTAATAGTATAATGATTATGATATAACTTGTGTTAACCAGTTTTTAAATTTTGCTCTGAAAAATAGCCTAAAACTGAACCTAGCTCAATGAGCCTCGAGTCGGTGTCTAGTGTTCCAGGTTAATCAACACTGTGAATGAGCACACATGCCGTTCACATCAGTACCCTGGCGTAATGGGTTTTTCGACGGTGTAAGCACAAATTCGATTATTCTCGGGAAATGCAAGATGCATTGACCAACGTCTATTTAAATAAATTTAATCAGATTTGTGACACAATTTATGAAATACAATTAAACATTTCATAGTTTCAAACAACGCTGGTATGTAAACAAATATGGAAGGCACTCACCTTGACCTTGCTTTTAATTACGTCATATGAATTCGACGGTCTGGAAAAACAATCTACGGCGGCCCAGACAAGTCGGTAAAAAGTTATGAAATGTCCAAAAAATCGTGAAAAACGTTCAAATAACAAAGTTTAAACAAAATAACGTATTTACAGTTATTAACTATCCATGGAAGTGTTAAATGACATCTGTACAGTTTGGACAATAAAAACTGTCCCCACGCCTTAAAGCCTTTACCGTGGAACAGAAACGTAGATGCACCCAGCCATTACATTTTCCACACTGCCCCCAATTTACGATTTTAACATAATCATTTTGATCTTGTGGATAGAATCGATTACAGATAATGCATTTTTCATCTTCTGATATATCTGAGTCAGAGTCAGAAAGATGATCAACAATAAATTTTGAGTTCTTTATGGCTTTGCCTTTTGAAGGATTTGATTTTGATTTGCCTTTTTTGATGGAATTTTCAGATGGTAAATCTTTATTAACTGAGGGGTGTTTTCTCTTAGATTTTTCACAAGCTATACTATCTGTAGAAGAGCGCTTCCGACTTGTCTGAGCCTGGGCTTGGATGTGTTCCTCAATCTTGGAATAAACTGTGTCTTCTGTGATTGCTTTTCCACCAACAACTTTGCTTAAAGTATTCCTTGATTTAGAAATTTTCAGATTTTGCAGGATCACACCTCCTCTGGACTCCAGAAATGATGTTGCAGATGTTGAAGAACCTGTAGCTGTGGGTGCATTATTGGAAACATCTTTATTAGAACCTGTAGCTGTAGTAACATTACTAGAAACATTTATGTCGGTACTGGAGGTAGGCCTGTTGAAAGTGTTATCATCATTGCCTTATGGTACATCAGATGGTTTGTGAGTAAAGCTCAAGGAAGGTGTGATGGATTCCTTAGATATCACAGAGGCATTGAATGGAAATATTCCAACTTTCCTAAATGCAGATTGTATGTTGCTGGGAGTGAGTGTACTCGTATATACAGGACAAGCAATACGGCAAACTTCAAAACGAGAAATATTCTGACCACCTGTGTATCTAAGATGAGAATGTAAAGCTGCATTCCAAGCTATCTCAAAAGGACCAAAGCAGCTGACATCAAGTGGTTGCAATAAATGGCTGCAGTGGGGAGGAAGAACAAATAATATGATATGTTGACTCCTGGCCCATTCTATTAATCCAAGTGAAACATGGCTTTTGTGGCCATCATATAAGACAAGCACTGGGTTACTTGCATCTCGTTCAGGCAAATATTTGAACAAATGCGATTTCATATAATTAGTAAATATTGTTGTATTTGACCAACCAGTTTCAGATATTGTGCCATCAGCACCAGAAGAAGCCCCTTCCAAAAGTTGATCCAGCATACGTTTGCCTGGAAATATGAAAAATGGAGGAATCTGGTTGCCTAAAGCATTAGCTCCACCAATCACAGTTACTGTAGGACTTTTACCAGAAGTAACTACCTGAGCTTTATAACGGGAACCTGACAAAATTTTAGGTGGTTTGTGGTTAAGTGACAAACCTTTTTCATCAACATTATATATGGATTGAGGACGCTGCTTCAGATTGTTTGACGTCAATATTTTATCAAGTTCCTTGAAGTAATTATTGATAGCTGACTGAGTGGCAGATTTGGCCCTAGCTATTTCCAGGTTTCTAGGCTTTATAATTTTTAATGAAGGCCAGCGCTGTAAAAAACTGTACAACCACTGTAAACTTAATGGTTTGTCTTGAGTTCTTATGCCAAGATACACAGAATAATCTGAAGCTAAGTTTAAAGCTTCTAATCTAGAATACCCATAGCCAAGCTCAGCCATAGTATCTACATGATTGGCTAATAATGCCTCTTGCTCCAAAGAAAAAATAGGATCTGGACCAGATTTTACAACATCAATGTTTATTCTTAATTTGACACGGTCCTTAAGGGTAGTAATTGGAACTCCAAACTGGTTGGCTGCTCTCTGTACAGGTAAACTATGTTCAATTACTGCATTATATGCATTTGTTAAATCTTCATGGGTATATGATTGTCTGTAAATACCCCTCTTTGCTGAAATATGCTGCAAATTAAAAAAAACGAAATAACTATGAAATATAAAACGTATTATTTTAAAAGCAGTTTATTAACATCAGGAAAATTTGACAGTTCCGGGCTTCCATAGTTTTTACAAAAAGTGAGCAGGGTACCATGACGTCACTTCATATCTGATTCATATAGGCGCTTGTGATACAGACGACATTGTTTTGGTGATGCAATTGTTATTTGGAATGCAAGTATTTTAAAAGTGAAAGTAGGGTACTCCAGCAGAAAATATGGTAATAAACAAAGGCTGCAGTTTACGAGAGATAAGAAGACTTGATACTATTTTCTCACCCGTCTTATTTCCATTGTGTCCGAAATTTTTTCACTGTCTAGGTTCAGACCGTTGGCGACTAGTTCGGCCTTCTGGACTTCTGAAATCACGCGCGATGCACGAGAATAGCCGGAAGTAAATTGACCGTCGAATTCATATGACCGTCGAAAACGTATTATGCCAGGATATGGGATAGGTAGATCTACCACATGATTTTTTTTGAATGAAAATTAAAAAATGAAATTTATTTTAAATTAAAAGTCTCCTTATTATGAAAATTTTGGTGCAAAAATTTTTGAAGATATGCGAAATAATAGCGGAGATAAGGCGGGTCAGTTTGGAAAATTTGCACTTTTATCTGTCCAGATGGCGGCCATCTTAAATATTTTTTAGGCAAAATCATTATTTTTTATGTTTAACCCAATATGATATCCATTTTTCTGAGGAATCTGTAATTTGAAACTAATCAACTGAGTATAATTTATGGTAGTAAAAAATATAATGTGCCATATGGTATGTCTCTATACTTCTTAAAGTCTGAGGACTGACCTAAATTTTAACCCACCGGTAAACAAAAGCTGCATGGGAGGGGCTTATCTATAAATAAGGTAACACATGTTGCAGAGTTTTAGTAAACCATTTGTAAGCATTACTGATAAATTACACATTGCTGACCTGCCTTAAAAATTTAGTACAATTTTAGGAGACACAAACACAATGGGGTTTGCCAGTGTACCACGTGATACCCCATAATGTTTGTTAAGGGTGTGACGATACACCAACGTGACAATAGGATACGATTGAACAACTTAACCAAAGCTAATTCAGGTGTGAATATGGGTCATGTTTGGTCAATAAGTAGGTCACTATATCAAATCATAGAAAAACCTTTTTAAAACTCTAGAAGCCAGTTTTCACCAAATCTTCTTCAAACTTGCTCAGATTGAACAACTTGACCAAAGCTAAGTCAAATTCTAGGTTCGCGTTACCGATCGCCAAAATCGCCATTGGCGATTAGATTTTATCCCTGGCGACTAAAACTGTTAAAAATCATCGTTTGGCGACTTGTAAATTTCCTTATCAGAGTCTTCCTACTCACTGAAGTCGATATTTATTAAATAATTATCCGTGATCCAGTGACCTAATCCCTTAATTAATAGCCAGTTAAGGCTAGACCAGGTATGATTACCTGTAATAAATTACAATTAGCATTATAACTCAAGGGACAGACCGCCATATTCACTGAACCATGTCCGATCATGTGCATCTTTATATCCATCTACACCAACAGGAAGACTGTCGTTTCTAATACTTGAAAGACAAATTGGGTAGAAAAATTGATCTTAATGTTTGAACTACCAACTTTGCTAAAATTCTAAATACCTTTATTTCTGACATGCAGGAATTGTTGATCGTAAAGTCCAAGAACGGTTAAAAAGTTTAATTTGTATCAAACTCAACCGGCGGCCATTTTGAAAAAAAAAAACATGTGTTTACTATTCTATTTTTAGTTCAGTGATAAAAAATGTCAACAAAACTAAAATACAACCAGGGGTGAAATGTTTAGTTTTTTTTTTTAATTAGCTCACCTGACCGAAGGTCATTTGAGCTTATAGCGCAGCGTGTGTATGTGCGTGTGTATGTGCGTGCGTGTGTGCGGAGTGCAGCGTTAACACCTATTTTCGACTTCTCCTCTGAAACTGCTTGACAGATTTCAATGATACTTGGTCAGAAGCATGTATGGGCTGGTGCAATTTAGATTTGTTCGTGGCGTTACCATGGCAACCAAAACTAGGTCAAGGTGACCTAGGGGTGCAAAAATCTTAAAAAATCTTCTTCTCTGAAAGTGATGATGGGAGAAAAAATCTGATGTGATATTAAGATTCTCTAAGGTCTTTAGCCTATAGTTTGTTCATTTCGTGAAATTTGGACGAAAAATGGGTAACGCGTTTTTGCATTAAAGCTGCATTAAGTTTACCAAATTTCTGAATTTTTTTTGATTTTCTAAAAATATATTTTTTTTAAAAGTAGATATCTTCTAACCACGATCCGTGACATTCATTTTCTAAAATTTCATTTCTTTTAGCTGTAAATAAACGGAATTCTCTGACCGGTTGGTCAGTGTTCTACGATGGTAATTATGAGCTTGGAGCATGCGCACGGATGTACGGAAAAGCTTAGAATCGAAAGTGAAACATGACAGATTGCATTAATTGTCCTTCATTAATATCCAGATGTATTTGAAATGGTGTTATTTTTCCCTTACTAAGTCACAAATGACAAATTCAATGAAGTTCTGTGTTTAATTTATCGTATTTCAACATTTTGAAAGTTGTGTTTAAATGACCCGGGTTTTGATGACGTAGCCATGTTCTAATATTAGATCCCAAATGCTGCATCTCGCTGGGTAAATACTGTGATTTCTGTTTTTATTCGAGCTTTTATCGTTGAACCAAGTGTAAAATTGTTCATTAGGAACAGCATTTATTAGATTAGCACCGTTTTAATTTTTTCTTAGGAAAACTTAATGCAGCTTTAAATTTTGAAAATTTCGTGAAATGGCTTCAAATTGTTATAACTTGCTTATTTGAACAGATAATGACATGGGGTTTTCAGTTTTGATGTTTTTTTAAATGACCTTCAAGTTGAGGTCAAGGTCAAAGGTCAAGGTCATGACCTAGTTTTTTTATCTATGTGCTTTTACTACTATTTTAGCTATTTTTGCTCATATTTCAATGTAGATTTTTAGTTTTGATGCTTTCAAGCATTGTTTTTCAACATGGAGTAAAGGGTCAAAGGTCATAGTCATGACCTTTATGTTAAAACAAGCCTAAAATTACTGTTTATTGATTATATGTGAAGATTTTGTCATGGGGTTTTCAAGTTTTGATGTTTTCAGGAAGTAGCCTTCAAAATGGAGTGAAGGTCACAAGTCAAGGTCATGACCTAGTTTTTTATCTATGTACTTTTAGTACTATTTAAATGATAATCATCATCCACTGAGTAAATCTTTAATTAACTAAGGATGACTGATACCTGAAACATATCGAAATAATATTACATTAATCGAATGATTAGTTACCTCCTCCCCCCGGGGACAAGTTTTTTAGGCACTAATAAAACTTAAAAAGTCTAGAAATCAAAAACCAAATTACAGAATGTTTCATATCACAATTGTACATCAGTCACTAGTAATTAAAGATCAATTAAATTGTCCATTAATCAGTTATTCTCTGCAGACTCCATGGAAATTAATCAGTTATTCTCTGCAGACTCCATGGAATTCTGTCTTGTATTGCGGCGTGGTCTTTGAGGCGTCAACAACTCTTTCTTTCCAGCTGCATTGTACGGCTAAAGACGAGCCAGAGCACGGGGTAAACGTGTGAACTTCGGTTTGTCTACATGTTCTGTCAGAGGAGCAACTTCGTTCTTGTCCGTCAATAGTCGTCTTGGCAATAAACATGACTTAGCTGTTGATTTTGGAGTCAAGACCACAGGTGAGACCTCTCCAGAAGTAGCAGGTGAACCATGGTTAACAGGGGGTATAACAGAAGAGCCATCCATCCTAGGAGTCACATGCAGAGGTTGTGGTGCGCTACATTCCGCTGGATTTAGAGTCAATGTTTTCTGAGTCGAGGATGAACAATCTGTAACAGTCTTTTCTGAAGGATGTGGCATTCTCGGCATCGTTTCAATCGCACTGGGTGACTCGCTGTAAAACGGGTAAATTTCCTCAAATGTTGGCGATTTCTTAGCATAACCCTGCCTGTGCCATCTACACGTACAACATACTGGTGGTATTGGCGGACCTCAACAACAACTCCAGTGCGTTCCCATCTCCTTGGGTGGTTGCCCATTAAATTTTGGATATACACATGGTCTCCAACCTGCAGTGGTGGTAGCTGATGGGTATGCTCATTCCATCTTTCATGCTCTCTCGAGTGGCAAGAGCTAACTCTCTACCCGACATCAGTTCCTTCCATGTATCATGGGGTGAATATCTACCCATTATGATTGGTATGGCATCTCTGATCGGACGACCAAACAGGATCAAGGCTGGGGACGCCCTCGTCTCTGGATCAGTGGAGTTCCTGTATATAAGTAAAGCCCTCTGAAATTTATCCACATCTAAGGAACCATTGGCTGTGATGTTATCCGCAAGCATACGTTTGACTGTCTTCACAGCAACTTCAGCTCTGCAGTTGGCATGTGGATTTGCAACTGACGAGATTCTATGTCTGACTCCCCAGGCTTTCAGGAACTCCTGTGTCTTTCCAGCTGTATACTGGGGACCTCCATCTGATGTTAACTCCTCTGGGATACCAAATGTGACAAACGTCTCACGAAGGCGCTTCACCAGTCCATCCACTCCAGACTCCGACCTGTATACCATGGGCCAGTTGGAGTACCTGTCCACAATGACAACATTATCCTTGCTGTTGTAGGTGAAGTAGTCACTGCAAATCTTCTGGAAAGGATATTCAGGGGGAACTATATCAGTAGGCGGCTGCATGGGGTTTGACTTAGCCATCTGGTGACAGTGTCCACACTGGTCCCTCGTTCTTGCAATATCCAATGTGATATCTGGCCAATACACTGAGTCCATGGCTCTGGCACGCATCAAAGATACTCCTTGGTGTGCTGCATGAAGTGCGTTGAGTACTGGTTTACGTATGGGAGGTGGAATGACTATACGCTGTCCCAAGAGAACCACACCATCAACAGAGCATAAACTGGCAGAGAAACGATGAAATGGGCGCAACTCCAGTGGTAAATCCCTATAATCTTCTGGCAACCCTTGTTCTATCTGCTGAAGGAGGCTAACATACGTAGAATCTGATGCTGTGGCTTCACGTACCATATCCCAGGTTACAACCGTGATGTTGGCATTTAATGCGGTAGTAGCGGCAGCAACTGTGGAGATATCATCAGCTTGATCTTGATCCTCAGTAGATAGGCTGAAACTGGTGGGTGTATCACGACAACTGGCAGAGCAACTATCAAGAGACTCGTCTACTGTGGCATCACCAGGTAATACCAGTCGATCTGGGGGGCAAGCTGGATGCCTGGAAGCTGCATCCGGACCGAGGTTCTTCTTCCCAGGTACATGAACCACCGTAAACTTGTATCCAAGGGTCTTTTCTTTCAGGTTAAGGAGACGTCTGTTATCTATCTCAGTGAGTGATCGGTTGTTCAATATCTGGAGTAGTGGTTTATGGTCTGTGGCGACAATGAGATCTTCGCATCCGAGCACATAGTATCTTGTCTGGTGGAGTACGTACACAACAGCCAAGGCCTCACCTTCGATTGGGGCGTATCTACTTTCTGCTGGGTGGGTGAATCTACTACCAACCAAACAAAGCTTCCATCCATCATTACAGCATGCTGGGGTCTTACTGGCACAGCAGCAATACTTCTGCATCATGAAGAAGCCAATACCATCAATGGACCAGTCTGTGGCTAGACAGGTCATGCGTGCTGGGTCAAACAGACGAACACCTTCCTTCATCTCCTGGATAATGACCTCTTTGGACTTTTTAAATAGTTCATCTAGCTTATCTGTCCAACGGAACGGTGTAGATGGTTTCAGTAGAGCCCGGAACGGTTTCATCTGTTTAGTCATGGCAAACGCATAGGCACCTTGATTGACCAATCCAAACCATGCTCTTGCACCGGTAATGTCGGATGGTGTGGGAAAGTTGCTGATTGCATCTAGGAATTTCGTGCTTGGTCGTACATTTGTAGGAGTAATTGTGAGTCCGGCAAAATCTACGATATCTTGAGCAAAATGGAACTTCTTCGGGTTGAGAGTAATACCATTCCGAGCACAGAGGTCTAACAATTCGCATGTCTGGAAGAAAGCTGCTTTCACAGAATCTGCCCACATACAAGTGTCGTCCACGCATTTGACCTTGTTCTTGAAGTGAGTAATGACAGCGTCAAATCGTTGGTTGTAAGCATCTCCGCTGGCCATAAATCCCTGTGGAGCTACCTTGTATCTGTACCGTCCCCATGGTGTGATAAAAGTGGTAAAGTGACGGTCCTCCTCTCGGATAGGTACGGAGTGGTATCCATTCCAAGCGTCAGTAACGGTCTTCTTCATCCCTTGAGGAACTCTGTCTGCTAGATGAAACGGACTAGGTACATGATGGGTCTGGCGTACGGAGTGACGGTTTTGTGGTTGAAGATCTACTGTCCTTCTGGGCGTACCAACAGCTTTACCTGTAACTACCATCCTGGAACACCAAGTTATAGGGGTATTCTGGCTAACTTTCTCCAAGACTCCAATCCTTACGTCTCTCTCCAGGTCAGCATAGACTTTATCCTGCCAATGGATGGGTACAAGTGCTGGCTTGTGAACAGCAACTGGTCTGGCATCAGGATCTATGTGAAGTTTGAGGGGCTCACAGTTCATCAGCGGTAAAGGTTGATGTTCACATACGTTAAAAGTCGTAGCACCGTAGTAGTCAAGTAGCCATTCCTTTAATGCATCCACATTTTCTTCGGTAGCGTCCAAGCCTGGTGGTAGTGTTGTTGGTAGTGGAGGTGGATCAGTCTGACGTCTGGGACAGGAGCAGGTAGTCTCATCTTCTACAGAAGCAAAACTCTCTGGTGTGACTACGGGATGGTTGGGAAAGTCTGCATGAATTATTCCAAGAGAAACCAGTGCCTCCCTGCAGATGAAAGCTTTTACCATGCAGTGGTTTTGTTTGCCTAAAATTACTACCGAATAAAGGTAGTTTCCCCTTGAGAAATAAGACTAAAATTTCCCAATTTGACAACTAAAATTCCCCAAAAGGCAACAGTGACACAATCAAATAGTATGAGTTAAATCCAGTTATCCAAAACTCTTCTGACAGACAAAAAATGTTAGATATTGTCACAATATAAAATCTTTGCAATGAATTTCAAAATTCTGAGCGTAATATGTGACATAAAAAGGGTCCAAATTTTCCCAATCTGAAAGGTAGAAGGTAGTTTTTAAAAACCATAGCAAAATCACTGCCATGACATCTGATACATAACATAATATGCATGTAGATTTAGAACCATCTCTGACCTTCACTTCAACTGCAACCGCTCCAATAACACCAAGGTTTTCTTTGATGGCACCTCGCATAACAAGCTTTACTGGAAGTAGGTCCTTTCTGGTAATTCCCAGGTTATTGGCTGTCTGCAATGGAATAATCGTACTCTGGCATCCGGTGTCAGCTACCATGGACAGTTGAATCGTTTTGAGCCTTGTGACATCTTTGATGGGATGTCCAAATGATGCATGGTCTTCGGCCAAAGGTGTCATATTAACCAGTAGCATCGGATGAGGTTTGGACGGCCTAGCTATCCATTGCCCTTCGAAGATGTGATGTTCAAGATGTGCTATATTCTGATATTGTCCTGATGTGGTACATAGCTGGTCGTAGACATAACCAACCTTGTCGTCAGCATCTTTCGTCAGTTCCTGTGATGGTCCCTGATTGCGGAGTTTCTGTCCTCGTCCCTGTGTACACGCCCTTGACGATGAATCACGATGTCCCCAGGCACCACACGTTGAACACTTGCTGCATGACTTGGTATAATGACCCTTAACTTTACACTTGGCACATGTAAATGTCCAGGCCTCGCAACTTCTTTGTCTGGCTCGGTGATCGTTTCTTTGTCCATGAGCGGGACCACCACATGCCCAGCACATGCCTCCAGATCCTTGTACTGATTTTTGGCTTTGGGTCGTACTCGACATGGCACCGGCTGAATCTCCAACTGCACTCCGTGTAACTTTGCCTTGTTCCTTCTGTGCTATGAAGGAAACAGTCTCTTCCAAGGTTCTGTCTGTCTTAGGATCACCAAGCAGGTCAGACAAAATTTCAGGGTCTGCAATTCCTCTAACCAGATTGTCCTTTATGATCTCATCACTGTAGTCGTAAACATGGTTACATCCCTCCTCCTTGCATGTGGCTTTGTACTGACAGAGTGACGCCTGACCTCGAAGACTGGCTAAAAATGTTCTGATGCTGGTACCAGGTGCTTGTGTCATCTTACTGAGCTTGATGCGTTGTACCAATGTGCTCTCGTCCTTCACAGCAAACCGTTTAATGACATTCATCAGGTCCGCCTCTGGCATGTCGGTGATGTTACCTCGTTGGTCACGCATGATGTCGGTCCGGAGGTCTGAGTCGCAGCAGTAGAACAGAGCAGTGGGTATGACGCCTTGTGTTATGGCCATACCCACCTTGTACATCTCCCATTGTCGAGTAAACGCTGACCACTGGTCTGGATCACATCCAGCAGCTATGGTGGGTGGGTCCAACTTCAGTTTGGGAGCTGCGGCAGCTGCTGGCTGGGCCTGTAGCTGGTTAACAGTTCTATCATGTATCTGGAGGGCTGCTGTCATCGCTGCGGCGAAGGCTGCATCCAGGTCCTGGGACTGCCAATCACATCCTTCCACAGGGCACTCTAATGTCGGCATGTTAAGAATTATCTATCGTCTGAACAATAAGTCGGTATCAGTCATAAATGATAATCATCATCCACTGAGTAAATCTTTAATTAACTAAGGATGACTGATACCTGAAACATATCGAAATAATATTACATTAATCGAATGATTAGTTACTATTTTGGCAATTTTTGAAAAATATTTCAATGCAGAATTTCCTTTATGATGTTTTGATGCACTGTTTTCCTATATAATGCCAAGACCATCGATCAAAGGTCACACTCATAGCAGCATTGGTGTAATAAGCTTAAAATTGCTATATTTTGAATACCGGTATATGTTAAGATTTTGCCATGGGGTTTTCAAGTTTTGATTTAATGAATTGACCTTCAACTTGGGGTCATGGTCAGATTTCAAGGTCATGATTTTGGTTTTTCCTTGTGTACTTTTGTTACTATTTTGGCCATATATGAATATGTTTGGAAGCAGATTTTAATTTTTGTAATGTTTACCAATATCATGACTAAGATATTGATGTCTTGGTGTGAAAATCTAATCTTTGCTTATCATGCATTACTTTTTTTCACACTGAATAAGATTTTTTTGATGAAAGATATTTTGTTGCACAATGAATTTGCATTTATGCAATATACAAGATACAAAAAATGAATTTTATTGCATTTCAACTAGCCATTATTTATCAGGTGAGCGTATCAGGCCCATTCGGCCTCTTGTTTTAGGAGTCAATTAACTATTTAATTAAATTTTCTACCATGAAATAAAATTATACTAATCTCACTTGTGCTTTTTTATCCCTCCCATTTCTTGGAACACAAAATGCTTGACTCTCACTAGCATATCAGTAAAAAATTTTATCAATTCTTAAAAACTAATTCAGCAGTAACTGAGAGCCAGTATACATGTATCATTTATCTGTTTTCTGGATTTTTATATAAAGACAGAGAAATGAGAAATCTCTCTCTCTCTCTCTAATTTTTTTTTTTTTTTTTTTTTTTTTTCCAAGCTAGAAGTATCATTTATTATTATCATCATTATTATAACAGAATATTGACTTTAAAAAAATGCTTTTCAGTTACAAACATATAAAAGAAAAAAAAAAAAAAAAAAACAATTTAATTAGAAGTAGCTGGGAACTGGCAGGGAGGAAACAATGCATTAACAAGCCCCTCGTGGGATGCGTAAAATGGCTACTAGTGAAAAAATCCTAGCGCCAACCTAGCAAATTCGAATATGGGTCATGTTGGATCAATAAGTAGGCCACTAGGTCAAATCATAGAAAAACCTTGTTAACACCCTAGAAGCAAAAGTTTTTGCCAAATCTTTTTCAAACTTGCTCAGATTGATCACCTTGACTTAAGCAAAGTCAAATTTGAAAATAGATCATGTTATGTCAATAAGTACAGTGGTCATGATGTCAAATCAAAGAAAAACCGTGTTAACACTGTTGAAGCCACAGGTATAGCATAATCTTCTTCAAACTTGCTCAGATTGAACATATTGACTTTAAAAGCCCAGTCAAGTGTGAATATGGGTCATGTTGGGTCAATAAGTAGGTCACTGTCAAATCATAGAAAAACCTGTTTAAAACTCTAGAAGCCACAGTTTTCACCAAATCTTCCTCAAACTTGCTCAGGTTGAACAACTTGACCAAAGCTAAGTCAAATTCGAATATGGGTCATGTTTGACCAATAAGTAGGCCACTAGGTCACTGTCTTAGAAAAACCTTGTTAACACCCTAGAAGCAAAAGTTTTTGCCAAATCTTTTTCAAACTTGCTCAGATTGATCACCTTGACTTAAGCAAAGTCAAATTTAAATATAGGTCAAGTTGGGTCAATAAGTAGGTCACGATGTCAAATCATAGAAAAACTGTGTTAACACTTGAAGCCACAGGAATAGCATAATCTTTTTCAAACTTGCTCAGATTGATCACCTTGACTTAAGCAAAGTCAAATTTAAATAAAGGTCAAGTTGGGTCAATAAGTAGGTCATGATTTCAAATCATAGAAAAACTGTGTTAACACTTGAAGCCACAGGAATAACATAATCTTCTTCAAACTTGCTCAGATTGAACATCTTGACTTTAAAAGCTAAGTCAAGTGTGAATATGGGTCATGTTGGGTCAGTAAGTAGGTCACTATGTCAAATCATAGAAAAACTGTGTTAACACTTGAAGCCACAGGAATAGCATAATCTTCTTCAAACTTGCTCAGATTGAACATCTTGACTTTAAAAGCTAAGTCAAGTGTGAATATGGGTCATGTTGGGTCAGTAAGTAGGTCACTATGTCAAATCATAGAAAAAACTGTGTTAACACTATTGAAACCAAAGGTATAGCCTAATCTTCTTCAAACTTAATCAGATTGAACATTTTGACTTAAGCTGAGTCAAGTGTGAATAACGGGTCATGTTGGTTCAATAAGTAGGTCACTAGTTCAAATCATAGAAAAACCTTGTTAACACCCTAGAAGCAAAAGTTTTCACCAAATCTTTTTCAGACTTGCTCAGATTGAACATCTTGACTTAAGCTAAGTCAAGTTGGAATATGGGTCATGTTGGGTCAATAAGTACATGTAGGTCATTAGGTCAATTCATAGAAAAAAACTTGATAACACTCTAGAGGTTAATGGTCATTGGTTCAAACTTGTTAACATTCTGTTTGTTACTTTTATATCAGAATTGAGCTAAATGCAAATTGATCTCAGGTGAGCGCCAAGGGCCTCATGGCCCTTTTGTTTAAAGAAATGTTTAAAACTTTTACTGTATGCAAATATAAAATCAATCAATCAGTGGTCAAGGACAGATATATCAATAGTACATTGGTGAGTGGTGATGATTCAGGGTTTTACACAACTTTTCTAAAATGTGGGTTTTTGGAATTCCAGTAAAAAAAATAAATGGAGTCCAGGCCCACAAATGTGGGTCCCATAGCTATCATTATGTTATCCTGTGAGAATGATGTTTGCCAGACAGCACAGTTTCAGAATCAGCTGCTGCTGTCTTTGATTGTTATTTGCGAAGCCACAGCTTCAGAGCAAATCTAGCAGTCATGCGTTTTTTAAACCAATTTTGTTTTCCGTCACAAAATTCAGCAGCTGCCTCTCGCCCGTAGATTGAAGTTGAAAAAAGTCAGATTACCCAAACTCAAATGCATTTTTAACCCGAAACTGTTTATTGTCAAACCGTACTTTCGGATGGATAAATATTACAGAATAAACAATTCAAAACAAACATTTTGAACACATTTACGATTGATTTATTTGTCCCGTCCATCCGTCCATCTCGTCCTGTGCACGTTTTTCAAAGTGGAAGACCAATGCACTTTGGTGACATTGATACTCTTGCATCAGACATGAAGTCCATAAAGTTACAAACTGTTAAGGCTAGTACATCCAAGACTTCATCTCATCATGGACTCATGATAAGTTGCCTGACCATATCACGTCAACTAAGCAGAGTACACAGTCGCACAAATCTGACAAGGCATCTGTTCCAGTAAAAACTAACAAAAGGTAACATTTTCTGATAAATATGCGTCTGGAAAAGTCGATAAGTCTTGAATTGTCTAACTTCTAGAAGATCAAAGCAAAACTTTTTTGTTTGTTTATGAACAATCAGGTCTCCATATTTGATAAATTTAACCTTTTAATGCAGGAAGATGAGCCAGTTATACATAGAGTACAGTCTTCATTGCTTGAGTTATACAAGCAAATTTCAATGAAATTTGTTTTCCCCCAAATAATTACTGAAGAATGTGATATTTTAGATTTGAATAATAGTGACAGGGGAAATCAGAAGTCTGATAACTTGGTAGTTTACTGTTATAAGATCAGGTGCTAGGACTTTCATACAAGAAAACTAGTGGGATAACACTACAATGGAGGAGTTTTATAGTAATGTAAGAGCATAATTTGTTCAAATTTGTGACTATATGCAGTCTAAATTCCTTTTGAGGGACACTTTTAAAACATGCTGTAGTTACAGATGTGGCACAGAGACTAGATGTTGAATTTGAAATTGTGAAATATTTCATAGATAGATTTCCTGCAGTCAATAACATTATATCACATGTTCCAATGGATGAGTTGGAGAAGGATTTTAATGACTATCAAATGACTATCAAATTGATGATCCAGGTTCTGACATAAACAATTACACCAGAGCAGACTGATTAGTCAATTAAAGTCAGTTTCTGGAGATAAATGTATTAAATACAAGATTGTGTCTCTAGTGATGTTATCAATATCAGTCTTGCCACATTCAAGTGCAGGGTGTGAAAGAGTGTTTTCATTTGTTGGGAAAACACATACCAAATCTAAATCATTTAGGTCTGTGGAAACATTGGAATCACTGCTTGTTATTAATTAAACAGTATGGTGGAAAATGTTATGAGCAGCCTTTAATTACCTAATAATAAACAGTTCATATCTAGTGCAAAGTTAGCAACCTATCAGAAATTACAGAATTAATTTTTATAATATAAGGTAATTCTGTTTTGATTTTATTGATAACCTGATCTTTATCAGTAAATGATTGTAAATAAACTTATCAGAAAAATTGTGAATTGCAAACCTTGCCATCTCAGGTTTTATTGGAGATGTTCATCTAGTCAGTCATGACAATTTCTTCAGTGTGGCACTTCAGGGCTTGTATGCCCGGGCCCTCACCGCATGTGACTAGAGGTACAAAGTGTTGCATGAGCAATGTTGTAAGCTAAAAATACACACATATTGAGACCATTAATTATTTCATTCTATTTACAATTGCAATACTTTTCCTTATATGAAACAGGTCTTCCCGACTATCTCCATAACTTCATGGAGAGAGTCCCGCATGCTCCACTGTGTGACGCAGTCTAGCCAAAGCTCACAAATTATAAATCCGCAGTTGGGTTTTTCGTTGTCTTCCATTCAGCCATCAATGCTTACAAATTCAACATTTAATAGTTGTTCGTTTAATTTTAATATGAAAATGTGACTCTTACCATTGATTATCTTTTAAGTGAAATAAGATATTTACGATAAGCAGAGGGATTATGTTTATTTTTCCGTCACCTGGAGACGGGTACGGGCGGAGCTCACGTCAATCACATCAAGTTACATCAGAGTGGGCGGAATTACGGTTCTGTCAGATCCAATTGCTGTTCTATCAAATGATGTGCATCCAGCCACGGAGAGTTGGTAAACAAGTAAATTTAAGTGCCATCCAGAAAAACACTGTATATTTTGGAAAGATTGTAAATATAAGAAATGTAATTTTACTTTTTTTTTACCATGAGGTCATGGAGAGAACGAGAATGGCGCAAATTTAATGAAGTGCGAAGCACTTCATGTTAAATTTGCGCCATTCTCGTTCTCTCCATGACCTCATGGTAGAAAAAAAGTAAAATTCCATTTCTTAAACCAAGTTTGGACCAGTACTAAATATCAAATAATGTCAAATGAAATAAATTGGTGTGAAAAAGGTAATTTTGTAACCTTAACAATCTTAATAAAATCTGCTTATTTGTTAATAACTGACTCTGAAACGTGGTGCAATTCTACTGAAAAATGTCCTTGATCTTACTGATGAGTATCCCAGGGGGTTGGCAGGTCTGTATGCATACTTTGAGTTACATGGCTTATAAATTTGATAATGGTCATTTCAAACTACAGGGTTAATGATATGCTTACTTAGACTTACACGGTTTATGAATGATAGGTGGTCATTTTTTAGTCACATGGTTTATGATATACATGTATTATTTTTTAGCCCTGTGGTTTATGAGTCCCATGGTTTATGAGTTATTGGACGGTCATTTTTGAGCACATGGTATATAATATGTCCATGTTGAATCAAATGGGTTATGTATTTGATATGGTCATTTTTATGTCACATGGTTTATGATATGGTCATTCTGAACTATGTTGTTTTCAAAAACCACAGGTCTTTGGATAAACCAAATGAAAGAAAGATGTAGCTGGAAAAAAAAAACTAGAAATAGCTAGTGCCACTCAGAAAAAAATGGAGATAGTAATCTAGTTATAGGTTTACTGGTTAAAAAATTCAAGATTTTGGAAAGGCACTTCCTTAATGACAAAATGGCTTGCAGTATTGTTTAACTACTTTTGTAAGGCCTCTATGATCCAAATATCATACTATGAGCAAGCAAATATTTTTGAGCATAGATACAGTTTATAGCCGTAATATGCTCCAAGCACACAATTTTAGGAACAACTTTGACAGGTCTGCTTGGTACACTGTGTGTCCTTGTCCACATCTTCAAAGGTGAAGGATAGGCCAGTCATTGTTTTTTTTTTCCTCACAGTATCAGTAAATATTCACATATGAAGCTGCTGGAGGTTGTTCTAGTTCCTTAATGACTCTCTCCTAGAGGATGGTAATTAGATTTATTAGTAAATTGTAACAGTCAAAAGGTGACAACTACTTTCAAAGTCCTTTAAAAGTTGACAATGTATTTTTGAGGTGAGCTGTATTCTGCATGAATCTTAATATGGGCCCAGGTGCTATGAGAGATGTAAATCTATCAGGATTAACAAAGTGATTATGGAGATTAAGAAATCTTTCACCATCATTGACAGTTGCATGCATTCCTTTATCTGCCTGAGGGCCATATGCCATAGAATAGAGCACTTCTTTGTGAATAATGAATGTAACTGTAGGATTTAGCTCCAGCTTCATAGGCCAGTCATTGTGCATTACATGTCCCGCATTGCATTGCTTTTAGTATACTGAAAAGTGAACATTACTAGTTACACAAATATGTATGCCACAACCAAGCTTGGGAATCTACACTACCATTCACTCAGACATTTAAATGATCCACCACTACGCCATATGTAGCGGATCAGATTTGAACCCCGACCAGGTATGACAAAGACTTGAAAACCTGTAGTGACTGTTCTTTCGCCAAGCACTCTGTATTTATAAATGAAAGTCACAGGTTTATCTCGGGGACACCTTGAAAAATGATGCCCCATATCATACAAAGCCTGGCATACTTACAGACTCTCCCTACAGATTGCCCTTTGGTACAATGCAAATGTTCAAACCCTTCACAATTAACCAATAGCTTGTCCCGACATAAGTGTTATATTCTCAACTGGTACAATACTTTTTCAAGGTTGGCGCTAGGAATTTTAACTAGTAGCCATTTTACGCATCCCCACAAGGGGCTTGTTAATGCATTGTTTCCTCCCTGCCTGTCCCCAAGCTACTTCTAATTAAATTGTCTTTTTTTGTTTTCTTTTATATGTTTGTAACTGAAAAGCATTTTTTTAAAAGTCAGTATACTGTTATAATAATGATGATTATAATAAATGACACCTCTAACTTGCAAAAAAAAAAAAAATTATATATATATATATGAAATGAAAGAGAGAGAGAGAGATTTCTCATTTCTGTCTTTATACAAAGATCCAGTATAGATAAAATTCACATGATGTCACACTGTCAACTTTATAGGTAAAGTAGCGGCCATGTTGTTTGGCAAGTTGAGTCCTTATTAATGCTTTGTAAAATAGGGTGTATTAAATTGATTGTCACTCCGTTGTTACAGGCAAAAACATCTTATAGAATATATCAAAAGAAAGAGGAGATATTGACGATTTTACTAATATAATTACTTCATTTATATTCAGAATGCTTTTGAAAAACAATAATTTAAATATTGACAGATTTGGCTAAAATTGATAGATAAACGATTTTTGCCCATCAACATGGCAGCCACTCTTTTGAAAAATTCGTCTGCTAAAGGCTAGGTTGGTGCTAGGAATTTTTAACTAGTAGCCATTTTACGCATCCCACAAGGTCTTGTTAATGCATTGTTTCCTCCCTGCCTTTCCCCCAGCTACTTCTAATTAAATTGTCTTTTATTTTCTTTTATATGTTTGTAACTGAAAAGCATTTTTTTTAAAAGTCAAGATACTGTTATAATAATGATGATAATAATAAATGAAACTTCTAGCTTGCAAAAAAATATATATGAAATGAGAGAGAGAGAGAGAGATTGACATTTCTCATTTCTGTCTTTGTATTATACAAAGATCCAGTATACATATATATGATATACTGGGTCCCAGTTACTGCTGAATTTAGTTTTTAAGAAGTGATAAAAAATTTACCGTATGTTACATAATGTACTGATATGCTAGTGAGAGTCATACATTTGGTGTTCCAAGAAATGGAAGGGATAGTAATAAAGCACAAGTGAGATTAGTATATAATTTTATTTCATGGTAGAAAATTTAATTAAATAGTAAATTCACTCCTAAAATTAACAGAAACTAAACATTTCACCCCTGGTTGTATTTTATTTTGTTGACATTTTTTATCACTGAACTAAAAATAGAATAGTAAACACATGTTTACAAAAGTTTTCATTCAGACCTTCGCGAATTTCAGTACTTTCAGTACTTTGATTTTTCTTTTAGTTCTAAATTGAAGAAATCACCAAGACTACTTTGTTGTTTGGTGATCATGCCAGTGACAGCTGTCATGGAGAGTGTGTCATAGAGATCGGTGTCATGTTTCCTAATGATGTAACATGAATAAGACTACGAGCCAATCAAAATGTCGCCAGAAATATCCGAGTGCTATTTATACATTCTGATTTATTTATAGTACTCGGGGAATTCCAACATTTAGAAGTTTTTGAAAAATCAGTACTTTGTCGCAGTTTTCTCACACACTGTCTGAGTTCAATGAAATTGTTTAACAAAATTTTTGCGTCCTCAAGGAGGCATATTATATAATTTGTGTGTCCAGCATAATTTATTTTGTGTAGAAAACTCAGAATTACGTGTCCCGTAAAACCCCGATGATTTGTACAAAAGTATTTTAAAAAAGTTAGGGTATAGAGGATCATATTTGCAGGTTAATTCAGGTTCTATCAAGTTATTTCATGAATCCTACATTAAACACAGAAACCTAGAAACCTTTTCTGGTTTCATTGGTTAAAGGTTAAATCTGTATCAATTGGTCTCACGTCTGCACGATGCAAATATTGTGTTTTTATTCTTGGTGGCTATTATTCAATTGCTATATTTGAATGTAATAACAAATTTTTTGCTCACCTGACCATGTGTCATGTGAGCTGTTGGCATAGCACAGTGTGTGTATGTGTGTACATGTATGTGTGTTTGTGCATGTGTGCGTGTGTCATAAACATCTATTTTCGGCTTCTCCACAACTACTGGACAAGTTTTAGTGATACTTGGTCAGTAGCATGTATGGGCTTGTGCAAATCAGATTTGTTCGTGGCATTGCCCTGGCTACCATAGCTAGGTGACCTAGGGGTGCAAAGATTTTCAAAAATCTTCTTCTCCAAATCGATGATTGGAAAAAAAAAACCTGAAGTGATATTTAGTTTTTCTAAGGTCTGAAGTCTACAGTTTGTTCATTTCATGAAACTTCAACAAAAAATGGTTTACTCATTTTTGCATTAAATTTTGAAAATTTTGTAAAATGACTTTAAATTGTTATAACTTGACTATTTGAACAGATAATGACATGGGGCTTCCAGTTTTGATGTGTTCTTGAAATGACTTTCAAAACAGGGTCAAGGTCATGACCTAATTTTTTCTACAGCGCACGCTGAGTTTAACTTGCCGAAGGTTAGTGAAACAGGCGGAGCTAGTAGAATGTCACTGACTGGATTTTAAGGGAGTCCACCTTACCATGAAATAAGTGGGCATCAGAAATAGTGCACACTTGGAAATTTAAGATCTTCACATCAGGATAAATTAAGCTGGATTTTTTTGCATATCAAACATCATGGATAAAATTCAGCCTTACCCGTTAACATGGCATTTAATGGGTACCGAGAATGACATTTGGGTCTTGCCCAATATTTTAACCCTACAAAAAAGTAGTCCGACTGATGGTAAAACAGCAGTAGCATACTGTATATATCCAGTGTATATTGTATATTTAAAGTACCATCTAAGGGCGGATGATGAAAAAATAGTTTATTTTTTCAGATGCAGTTTGTTCGTAACTTGGTCATCCTTGTGGCGCTTCTGTATATTGCTCACAATGATATGTATATACATTATCTTCGGATATATCCAAGTGTGTTAATCTGAAAATTAGCCACCATGGTGATCACCCTTGCGTGTCATGGATACATCTATCTGTTGATTGAAGTAACTTAGCCCTATCATCCAAAAATACTCAGAAATTTACTTAGAAATAGTCTTTGTCAATGTTTATATACTAAGATGAAAACAGGAAGTGTCAGAAGTAAACAATAATATACTTCGTTTTTTTATATGAAAATTAAATAAAACAACAAATCCTCCCAGAATATTCCTTTTCACAAAGGAATTTATAATTAAAATCATATTCCTATAAAATGATGAAAAATAATCTCTAGAAATTTGAAGTCAGGAAGCCATGACAATGTTTGTTTACAAAAGGGGAATAACTCTAAAAGAATAAAAGAATGTCATTGTTTTACTCTATAATATTTCTTTGTTTTTTCTTTCTTTTTTTTTTTTTTTTTTTTTTTTTTTTAAATTATATTTCACATTTACATTTAAGTGTGAAAAATGTTAAAATATAATTTTATTAAGGCATGTTTAAAGCTAAATCTTATTTCAGAAGCTAGGCTGATCAAAGCATTTTGCATTAAGTTTTTGAGGAAAAAAGTCTGTTAATTAACATTACAACATTTTTTTAAATCATACCAGTGCTGAGCTGATCATTGTTTTCTACAGATAAAGCCAATAACAAAATAATAACAATTAATTTTAAAAAAAGAAAATAAATAATAAAATAAATCCTAAGATGGAAACTAACTGAATCCTAAGAGTTAGGGGATGAGCAGTTTTCTCACTTATATCATGGAAGCTATTTCTTGGATGATGGAGGAAAACAGATTGCCTGGAGAAAAGCCCTGACATGTATGAAATCTGATCTGACAAAATAAGAATGCAGTTGGTACGAAATTTATTTGCCAGGGCTTTAATTACCTGACAAAAAGTTACAGGTTTCTCATATGGATGTGTGTGTCTCTCTCTCTCTCTCTCTCTCTCTCTCTCTCTCTCTCTCTCTCACTCTCTCTCTCTCTCTCACTCTCTCTCTCTCTCTCTCTCTCTCTCTCTCTCTCTCTCTCTCTCTCTCCATAATACTGTAAACTAGATTTATGCTCTTTTTATCTCCATAACATTGTTTGAACGAACAATTAAAAATCTGAATAACTAGTTCTGAATGTAGAAAAGATATTTTTAAATAAACTCTAAAAACTGTATATTGATGGATATGTAGATTTCAATCTTCTCATCCGTTTCCTTAACATATTTTCAACTACACGGTAGATCAGCACAGCAGCCATTTTTCAATCATATTTCTAATGTGGATTTCAATTAATAGCCCATCTGAGCATAAGCTATTGTGATAGTTTCCCTAAATTTTTATTATACCCCCGTTTTAAAAAATGGTCGTATTATGGTATGGCGTTGTCCGTCAGTCCGTCCATACGTTAACATTTTCTTGTCCGGTCCATATCTTTTGACTTGATGAGGATATCAAGATGAAACTTATACCAAACATGTATTATGGGAAGACAGTGTGTCGCGTATAAAATTTAGGTCAGAGTGTTGAAGGTCAAGTTCACAGGTTGAGTTCAAAGGTCAAATTCTCTGTCTCTCTTGTCCGGTCCATATCTTTTGACTCGATAAGGATATCAAGATGAAACTTATACCAAACATGTATTATGGGAAGGCGGTGTGTCGACTATAAAATTTAGGTCAGAGTATTGAAGGTCAAGGTCACAGGTAGAGTTCAAAGGTCAAATTCTCTGTTTTTCTTGTCCGGTCCATATCTTTTGACTCGATGAGGATATCAAGATGAAACTTATACCAAACATGTATTATGAGAAGACTGTGTTTTGTGTATGAAATATAGGTCACAGTATTGAATGTCAAGGTCACAGGTAGAGTTCAAAGGTCAAATTCTCTGTCTTTCTTGTCCGGTCCATATCTTTTGACTTGATGAGGATATCAAGATGAAACTTATACCAAACATGTATTATGGGAAGGTGGTGTGTTGCGTATAAAATTTAGGTCAGCCTATTGAATGTCAAGGTCACAGGTTGAGTTCAAAGTCAAATTTGTGTTTCAGCTTTCTGCAAAATTGTAGTTATGGTTCTTTTCGTCCAGTTTCTCGTATCTTGTGTTCAATTTCTCTAGATCTTGACTATCACCAATAATTGACATTTCCAATATCATTTTACCCGCTCTTTTTATTCCTGCTTACATTACAGACATAAACGGGCATATATTGCCCGGCTCAGCGGTGCTCTTGTTAGTCATGAAGCTCAAAATAGGGAAATGGCAAAATATGTATGGGAAAAATTGATGAAATTAACGGTAGATAATTTGTCAATATATCTGGAAAACTATAAACTTTTTGTATAAGCCAATTTGGCCTCTTGTTACTACTGTCAATTTTTCAAAAATTTTGTTGAACACCCAGTTAAAATTATCTCACTTTTATGAGATAAATTTTCAGAGGAAACTGGAGAGTCTTGTAAACCACTGACCTTCAGCAAGTGAACTGACAAACTTTCTCACACTAGGATAATGTCCGGTGTGTAGTTGAACCTAGGCTGTGTAAGCACACACTTTAGACAACTTGTAAGTTTACCCTACTGTAAAGAAGATTTGATCAGAAGAGTTTTAATTTACAGGCCCTCCTTGCCTTGTTGTTGAAATAAGTGGGAAAAAAAATAAATTGGAAGTCATTAAGGCTTGGTGGTAAAGGCTTAATGAGCTTGATTTCTATTTCATGGAAGTCAGCTTTCTTTATATGGAAGTCAGCTTTCATGTATAGCTTAATGATATTTGATGCTTTAGTAAATTTTCATTTTTGAACAGAACATCTTACGAAAGATTTATTTTTATTTTTTTCAGGAGGCCATTGAAGAACTCTATGATGAAAGTTTGTTGAAAGATATAGACAGTACTCCGGAGAAGTTTCAAAAGAACATTTTTGTAGGTTTTGAATTAAACGTACTATCCCTTAAGCAGTACATAAAAACCAAATTCACAAAAGAATTCAAGTCAAATTTAGGTATCACTGTGGATATTCGTAAATCAGGTATCAGAGGGAAAGAGATTTATTTATCAGGTGTGGCAGGGATTGGTAAAACATCTGTTGCTTTGCATTTTGTACTTGAATATCTTTATAAGCGTAATATGAATGTAGTTTATATTGATATTATGGAGGTCCGTTATTGTATTCGGACTAAAACACTGAAAATACTTGAAAATTTTTTTACTAATTTTAATCGGCCTGATTTGGTGGTAATTGATCATGTGACTACTCGATCTGAACGCATTGAAATTTGTGATAAACATGTGGGCATTGTTGATTACATTTTGAGTAATGTTGAAGCTAGAAACACAGTCATTATTTATACTGGGCAAACTGCTGGAATTTATCAGTGGAACTTTGCTTGGCATGTTAAGTATGCATTGACAGAGGAAGAATTCACAAGAATGTGGATGGGGAAAATAGATATACTGGAAAAAATAGAGGATTTGCATACTGCTGAAATCATAGCTAATGCACGGAAGCACTGTAAACCTGCATATCACGAGTTGAAGGACTGGTTTGTGTTAACTCCAGGGCTAGTACATTTTGCAGTTGATAACTTATTGGCTAGTTCTTACAACAATACTGGAACAATTACGATTGCTTACATGAATAAACTTAGATCAGAAGTGAATAAATTTCCAAACTCAGATGATGATGATGAGGAGGTAACTGCATTTATTGCTGAAACATCGTTTATAGCAGAGGTTCTCAGAAAAGAAGGAATTTTACCACTACAGTTATTTCGTTCAAACAGGTGTCCTGTAAATATATTTACATATGAAATTAAAGAGGCAACCCAAGATGAATGTGAAAATGATCCAGCAATCATAATGCATAATTTGAAGGAAGGTGAACGATATATAAGGTTTTCATTTGTTCAGCCTAGTTTGAAAGAATTGTGGCTTGAAAAATTGAAGGTAACACCTGAGCATGTTGATCAAATTGGTTCCGATTCTTTGCAGAAGTATGTGCCATATTTAGATAAAGTTGTGGAAGAATTCTTAATTGAGAGTCAGTTGAAGAACGAGACTTTTTTTATACCATATAGTTATTCAGTTGAACCAACGACTTATTTGAAAACGGGCAAAAGCTTAGTTCCTGAAAATCGAGTTAATCTTGCTTTTCTACCGGTAGTTAAAATAGAACCATCACAGTCTGAAATCAAAAGGTTAAGTAGTGATTGTGAGGGATACTCAGGCCACATGAAAAATGTGGCATTGTACACCAAGTACTTGATAAACCAGATATTAGAGGATCCAGATACACCAAGATTGCTCTACCCAAAAGTAGCTAACTTTCCAGGAATTGACTATTATTTGTACATTCCTCCAGATGATAAAGGTGATTTGGATTCTAAGAAGAGGAGACATGATGCTGTTTTGTTTTTGTTCCAAGTTACCATTGCTAAAAGTCATAGTTCAAAAACATTAGCAGAAGCTTTAGATTGCACCACTGAGATGATTAAATCTGAAAAAGAAAAAAGTGGAAAATTGTTACCAATCTGTGTCCATGTATGTTTTTTTATAATTCGGAGAGAGCATGGGCCTTATGAGTTAAAAGATGGTGTTCACTTCAAAAATGCTTCTCACATTAATATTGCAGCTGATTGTTTTTTACCACACTTAACAGATCAATGTAAAAGGTTGCTAGATGCTATTGTAAACAAACAGCAGCCAAAAAAAGAAAAAGTCATGGCTCAAAAACATTAACAGAAGCTTTAGATTGTACTACTAAGATGATTAAATCTGAAAAAAGACAAAAGTGGAAAATTGTTACCAATCTTGTGTTCATGTATGTTTTTGATTATTCGGAGAGAGCATGGGCCTTATGAGCTAAAAGATGGTATCCATATTCCATATATGAATTTGACTTAGCTTTTGTCAAGAGGATCCCTGTTGCCACAAACCCATTAATTTGTATCGCTTTCAGCCACATTCCTCACAGACAAAAGAAAAATTAGATATTTTTCGAAAAACAAAAATTAAGTTTTTTAAGAGGAAATTCATCTACTGTATAATCATTAATTTTTGTGGGGTTTAAATTTCATTGTTTTGGAATTTTATAAATGTTAAAAATTTAAAAAAACTAGATCTGATCATTATTTAAAACATTAAACAAAAAAAATTCATTGGGATTAAATTTTACTGAAAAAGATCACCCACAAATGAGCAAAATTTAATCCCAAACGAATCTTTCTGGTTAACAGTGTCTAATTATTTTTTAAAATATTTAATGTATGTAATCAAACTATGTATGTGATAAACTTTAGAGCATAAATTCAAGGTCTACATCCTCAAAAATTGCTGGTTGACCACAAGAACAAAAGGCCTATGGCCTTAACGCTGACCAGAGTCATATGGGGATGGTGTAATTATAAATGGAACAAACATACAGTAAGAACTAGATGCAATATATGTCCCAAGCCTTAAAATATTGGTAAATCATTACATGCCACTGTAATATAAATCCTCCTGAAAAGGCTTGAATATTGTTATTAAAAAGTCTTTAAAATAAACAAGAGGCACAATAGGGCCTGTATCGCTCACCTGGGCCCATTTTTGCAAATAATTCACTAATCTCTAATAATTTTAAGAAAATAATCAAAAACTATAAAAATATGCAAATATTTGACCTTTAAGGAGCAACAACTACTAAATTGTTTGTCAGGAATTTATGAAATTTAATTAAACAGCTAGAACTTGTCAAGCCAATCATTTTTTTAATTGAAAATAGCATGAAATATATTTAGGAACAGCAAACTTTGCTACAGTTACCCTCATGACAAAAGTTAGGTCAGATTAGTAAATGGACCATGTTGGGTTCATTATAAGGTCACTAGGTCAAATTCAAGAAAATCCTTGTTTACATGCTGGAGGATACAATTTTACTCAGGAATTCATCAAACTTGCTCAGAATGAACCTTTTGACAAAAGCAAAGACAAATTTGTTAATGGATCATGTTAGGTCAATGAGTAGGTCAATAGGTCAAATCAAGAAAAAAACCTTGTTTACACTTGAGGGGCCAATTTTTATCCAGTCTTTATGGAACATAGCCATAGCTTATTTGAATTATTATATAGGCCATCTTGGTTCTTTCATTAGGTCATTAGGTCAAATTCAACAAAAAAAATTGCATCTCAGATGCCATGTGTGCATACATTGTAAACTTTGATCTTCTCCTCTGAAAGTACTGAACCAATTACAACCAAATTTGGTATGAGAGGTTCTTGCTTGATAATGATTAAAATTTGTGTCAGGCATGTCTGTCTGAAATCCATTATGGCCCCCATTACTATAAATAGCAAAAACCTATAATTAGCCAATGTGGATTTATTTATGGGCCTATTTAGTTAAAATTTTATACACAGAAAGTACATAGATAGCCATTTAACATACAGTTGAATCTCATTATCTTGAACACAGATATCTTGAATTTACGGGTAAGTTGAACTTTTTTAAAATGTCTGGACGTTTTAAAATTCACCTCAATATCATTCCACTGATTTTAAAAATAAAAAAAATTATTCAGAAAACACCCCAAAAAGTTAAAAATAAATAGATAATTAAATAAATAAATAAAATACATTTTTTGTGTTTGTTTGTAGTTTTTTTTCATCGAGTGCTTCCAGTTTTTGTTGTTGTTTAGTACATTCCTCCATTATGTGGAGAATGGCAACTATTGCGTACTGAGTTTCAATCTGAGCATTTTGACATATTCTGGAATGAGACACATAATCAGACCTGCCAACCCTTTTGACTTTTCTGTATTTTTTACGAATTTTCTTAATTTTTATCAATTTACAGGTACTTGAATTTTTATTACGAATTTCGACCAGATCCAGGTTTAGAGTCAGTGTTTAACCGTTACCTTCCAGGTTTTTCTCCTTCATCATCAAAACGGTTGAAATTCAAATGTTGCCATATTTTGATAGGCAAGCATCTTATTGATATTGAATTAAGTAAAACATCGTGGCATGTGTCATAGGTAGAAAATAGCAAAGGAATAGCTACAGTGCTAGCAGATGAACCGCCGGTAAAATAACAGTATGGTCAACGATGTTGATCAAGTTATTTTGATTCATACCAGTGTATGACACAAGGCAGGAAGGTGGAATATTTCGTTTTCTGCACCAAAGTATCAAGGTGTTACCAAACTTCAATAACATAATGCTAGTAATAACAGACTTGCTAATAAATAAAATTAATCTTTGTAGTTTGGTTCCTTAATTACTTTTCAACACACACCATTTTTGCCAACTATTAAATCCATTTTCATTGTTAATTTCCACTATCTGTTTCAAACTAGCTCAGGAAAATGTCACCTAAGTTGGATAACTCTGATTCAACGTTAGGTTTTCTTATGTCTGGTAGCCCAGAAGGGCAAAATTGTTTAAAATCAACTTGAAATGTCTTTTGCAGTAAAAATGAAAAAATTAAATAGATAAAATTGTTGTAATCAAAGATTTGTTACACGAAATAATAATATATTGGCTCCAAATTATGAATGTTGAATACCCCAACATTCACCATTCACAGTTAAGTAGTTAAATGAAAAGGGTTAAAAAAAGTGCACCCAATGTCTGCAGTTACTACACATTTCCCATGTGATGTAAGGTTTATCCTTCACAGATCTGGCTCAAATTTATGGCAAATGCAACACTTTTCTTCCTCTGGAATTTCTTCATCATATTCATCCAGTTCAACTCTGAGTCTGTTATTGATGTTATTAATTCCAGATGGTCCTGGCTGCTGACTGTCGCTAACAACTTTAGTTGCTTTTGATGCTTTTCCCTTTTTCATTTATTTATTTTTTGAAATATCTCTCCAGTAAGTCGTATGCCTGGTAAAAGAGATTGATTTTTTATGTTTCAGTCGGTGATTTTTTTTTGACAAATTACGAGATCAATATGAAATTTTATTTGTAACAAAAAGGCCTTAATCGTTATTACTAAGTCTATTATTGTGTATCAATACAAAATTGTGTATGAGAATTCTGAGTGTCTTAATAGATGAAAAAGAAAAAGTTAATAGTAATAAGATGAAGAAGAAAAGAAATAAATAAAGGGGATTTGAAATTTAAATATTAGCGAGACATGTATTATTTACAAAAAAAGAAAATTGTCTCAGTGAATTGGCATATAATCATGATAATTGTTTAATTACAGTTGATTTGAACACTACGTTATGGTTACATATAAGATATATATGAATGATAAGAAAATAAGAGAAAATTTTTCAAAATAGGGAAATTCTGTCAAATAGGAACACACACACACATACACACAAACACACACACATTTTTAAAACATGTAAGGTTTCTTCAATCAACCACAGACATCTGACTAATTTGATGTCTAATTTAAAAACATTGTGTTGTGGAAATATAACTTTATTCACTTTCCTCTATATTTTCACTGTATTTCTTATAATTAGTAAACATCCCTTTTTTTGCTGAGATTCACTTTTCTATTTATTGGTAAAACACATCCATCAAGAGTTCTACCAAGTGAATGACAATTAATATGTAGGAAACCATTCCGTATACAACAAGTCTTCATCTTAAACATACACCTTGACTGTACGTTTTTTGAGTTACCTCACTGTGCATGCGTATGTTCAAATAGCCATTACCGACAACATTGGCTATTCTGATGTACATGTAAATAGGTGTAAATAAACAGGCTGTATTTAAAACCAGTCAAGAATGGACACAAATTTTAATTTTAATGATGTAAATAGTATATTGGTTAGTTGGGATTATTTAAACCAAAAGTATTTTGAAAAAGTGTGAAATAACACATTCTTAACTGCAAATGAACATTCGAATTTGCCAATTCTTTTTATGTCCCAGCAAACTTTGATTTTTTGTCTCCGCAAACTTTATTGCATATACAGCATTGTCCATGTCTGTCCGTCTGTCCATCTGTCACAAACTGTCCCATGCATTTAAAGATATGCAGTTTGTCGATTTATCTCAAACTTTGTCAAATTATTGCTTTTCCAAGACATTGTATGGGATTGCAAATCAGGTAACTAGGTCAAAGTCACAGTGACTATTAATATAAATTTGGTTTCTGTGCATTTTAAAATGCACAGTTTGTCCAATTGATCTCAAACTTGGCCAACTTATTGTTTGTGACAAGACATCACATGCAATTGCAAATCAGCTAACTAGGTCAAAGGTCAAGGTCACAGTGACTATCAATATAAATTTAGTTTCTCTGCATTTGAAGATGCACGGTTTTTCAATTGATCAGGCTGATGTCAGTTCAACAATAAAAAAGCTTCCTCCTACATTGTCAGATGATGAAACTCTATAGATCAAATTGAAAAGGGACATGCTTATGAAGCATTGGTATTAGTTTCAAACTGTTGGAACAGCAAAAGTGTCTGATGCAGCCAATTTAGAAATGTAATTGTCTTGATGACACTTGGATGAAGGAATTTGCATCCTCTTGCAAAAATGCTCGAGTGATCATACCTTAGATTTTGATAACAATACACAACATTGCCTATTGGGGAATGCTTAATTCATTACCTGGTCTTGATTTAGTTTCAGTTATACTAAAAAAGATTATCTCAAAATATATTTGAATTTTTAAATTACCTGGCAAAGGCCACATGAACTTGAGCATTATGTGTGTCCATGTATGTGTATTACATGACCCTTTACGCACTTACCATTAGTGATCTGCTTCAGTACCTTCAGTACTTTGATTTTACTCCAATAAAAGTGTGGTTATCTTGAATTTGTTTATCTCGAATTATTGAACAAATATTTCAGTCCCATGAATTAAAATCAATGATAATAATGTTCGTTCAGTCAAACTTCGAACTGGTTGACTAAATTTGTAAATGTGATTTCGAAAATTGAAAACATGTTTTGAAATTGCCGCCCATACTTAACCGATAATCATAGCATGGCTTCCCAATCCAGTCAAAACATGGGTTCATTAATCATCTTTGAATTTTGATGCTGTTACAACCATTAATATTGTAATTCGGTAAAACACGGGTAAAAGAAACTAATGATCACTTCTCTCAGACCAGTGACCTTTAATGTTTCCGGATATCGATTTTCTCGCTTCGGGTCATTGTAATTTCCAAATGGGTACAAAAGCGGTTTATTTTTTGTCGGCAGTCTATGAATTATGAAATCAATAATTGACACCTTTGAGTAAATAAAAAACAAATTTTCAACAGCTTTCTTAAAATTTTATTTGCATGCAAATTGCTTGTCCTTTCATAAAGATATTTGACAGATACTTATGAACCATAGATCGATAAATATCGCTAAATTCTTGATACACTGCATTAATCAAAGTTACTTTCACATAAGTTTTGTAATGAATAAAGTCATTTTTATTGAACAATTTCACTAGTTCATGCATTTTTAATATGCAAACCTATAAAATTATGCCAATATTAATGTGGGAGTGACATAGATAGATTCTGTGTAGTAGCAGTTATCTCCCCTTATTGGCCCTTTTTCTCTTCAGATATTTCAAACTACGGTTAAGTCAAACATATTCCAATCTCCCTCCAAATTCCAGATAACGAGATTCAACAACTGTATGTAACGGGATTTGCTGTCAAATTTTTCATTAATGCTATATTAGCGTAGTATGCAAATTATACGTGTTTTAAGCCTATTTCTTTGAAAATCTTTACCAATGAAACTAATGAAATTAAACAAAATTTGACATGAGAAGTCATTGTTGGAAAAGGATTAAAAATTTTGTCAGGCATGTCTGTCTGAAATCCAAAATGTCCGCCATTGCTTAAAATAGCAAAATCGTAATTAGGCAATTTGGATTTATTCTTTTTACAATTTAGTTAAAATTTGATATACAGAAACTACATCGATAGCCATTTAACATATGTAACGGGATTTGCTGTCAAATTTTTTATTAACACAATATTAGTGTAATATGCAAATCAGATGTGTTTTAAGCCTATTTCTTTGAAAATCTTCTCCTCTCAGATTTAAACAAAAATTGGTGTGAGAGGTCCTTGCTTGATAAAGATGTAGAGAAATTGTGTTCAGTGTCACTGATCAATATCCAATATGGTCGTTGTTACTAAAAATAGCAAAAACCTATAATTAGTCAATGTGGATTTATTTATGGTCTGATTCAGTTAAAATATGATACACAGAAACTAGATAGATAGCCATTTAACATGTATAACATGTTATTTTGTCAAATTTTTGGTGAAAACTGTTAAATGAAATATTAACTCTACATCCAAACTTAATCCTGTGAATGACTTCAGGCCAATGCATACCAGGTTAGCAATACAGGTCCTATTATTTATACATTCAATTGAAATTTTTTGTTCCATGACATTAGATGCTCACAATTGCATAATTTTATTTTTATTTTAAGATTTTTCATATGTACATTTGAATTATATTGAAAGCAAATTAGTTCAATTTGTAATTTCAAGTTGTAATTTGGAGTCTTATTGATTTTTATTTCATCATTTAAAATCATTATATTAATTCTTTTCTCTTGTGGTGAACTTGTCTTCCACATTTCTGAAAAACTGTGTGGTGGGAGTCAATGAAAGGTAAGAGTTCCTATTGTGCCCCTACCATATCAAGTCTAATGAACAAATTTTTGAAATTTTGTTTCACCAAATTGCAGAAACTTGCTTTATTTGGTCATTTTTAGGATTTTTGCAAAAATAATCTAGTGGGTGTAAAAATGGAACTCTTTCAATTAAAATTCATGTGTTGCAGAGTTGTATTTTTTTAGGGGGGGTGAGGGTGCGGTGGTTAATTTAGACAGGTCTTGTAATTTTAATATTGTGCTTAATTCATTCTTTGTCAATAGGGTAAGGAATAAACTTTTTCTTAAAAATGTTTTTTAAACTTTTGGTTTGCACTTGTGTTTGTATATATGTTTTCATGCCATTTATAGATTTTTATGTATATTAATTTTGTTAAATATTAGCTAGAAAATCTTTAAATGGTTAAAGCTTTGCTCGGGAGAATTCTTATTGCAGTTAACTCTTGTTTCTGAATGTTTTGATAAACAACTTTTTTTGTTCCATGACAGAAGAGGAGAATTTTAAATAGATATATATACATATATATAAAGATTCCTAATTTTACATATCTGTATGTGCTTTCAAGTTTACAACTTAAAGGATGTTTGCTATATTTCAGTTTTATCCTGAATTTTTTTATAATGAGTATAAATTGTATACAAATGAAAAATATATTTGTTTTGTGTTATTTTTACAGGGATTATAGCTCACCTGAGCCAAGGGTTAAAATTAGCAATTGAGATGGAATATCGCCTGTCATCTGTATTCTAAAATTTTCATTTTAAACTTATTTTTCAGAGCCAATGAAAAGAATTAATTCCAACTTGCCACAAAGCAATGTCTGGCCTAGGTCTAACATTTAACCTTTGGATGTTTTCTGATGAATAAGCCTAAGTCTTTCTTATGTAATCAACTTAATGTATATATATGTCAAAACAAAGTTTCCGAATATTTTTTACTTGACCTATTTTCAAGGTCATTTTAACTATACACATGTAATACACAGTTCAACTGCTTTTTGAGAGCCATGAAACTGACTTTCACCTTACTTGACAACAAGATCTTTCTTTTTTTTTTTCAAAAATTTATTACCTTGGGCCATGGTCAAAGTCACAGCATGGGTCCAGTGTTATTTTTTTTTTTTACATCTTCTCATGAATGTAAAAGCCAAGGACTCATATTTTCTTTGATGTAAGTTTATGTCTAATGAAAGTTTGTTATGAATGTTTTTGAACTTGACATACATCCAAGGTTATTTTAACACATGTAATATACAATTTTTGCTTTTTTGTGAGGACCATTGAATAGAATTTCACCAAACTTGGCACAAAGCGTCTCTAGGCCAAGGTCTTTCACGTGTGCAAAAATAATAAGCATTGAGCCAAGGTGAAGAGCACAGCATTGGTTTAATATTTTTATCTCATCTGAGTCTAAGGCTTCAGAACAAATGAAGGAGTTATGTCCCCTTGGGGCCCCTCAAAGTGGGAAATGATAAAAATCTTTAAAAATCTTCTCCTCTGAACATACAAGAGGTATAGTTTAGATATTTCATATATAACATTGTTAGAATACCTAATTTCTAATTTGCACATATCATTGGTTTGGGGGGTCAAAATAGGGAAATGGCAAGGTACTTAAGGGAGTAATTACTGAATTATGCATATTTGTCAATGTATCTCAGAGACTATAAACGTTTTGTATAGGCATGTATATTAGAATATTATAGGTATTTATATAACAATCATTTTCATATATAAATGAAGGTCATTGGTTCAAAGGTCAAGGTCACAAGTGCTAAAGAATACCAAAATGTTGATTATTTGGAAAACTATAAACTTTTTGTATAGGTATGTATATTAAAATATTGTAGGTATCGAAATAACAGTCATTTTGATATATATTTTGAGGTCATTGGTTCAATGTCAAGGTCACATTGGCTAAAGAATACCAAAATGGTGAATTATCTTGAAAACTATAAACTTTTTGGTATAGGCATGTTTATTAGAATATTGTATTTATTGATTTAATGAACACTGATATATATATATACATGAAGGTCAAGGTCACAGATGATAAAGAATACCAAAATGGTAAAGCATCTGGAAAATATGAACTTTTTATATAGGCATATATATTAGAATATTGTATGTATTGATATAACAGTCAATGTAATTCAGTCAAGCCCTGTGTGAGGGAAATCTTGACCATCCCTGCAATGAATGTAATTGAGCTTTAGCAGAAGATATTTCATCCTCAGGTGAGCATTAAGGCCCATGGGTCTCTTGTCTTGCCATATATTGGCTATTATTGAAGATTATCACAGTGGGAGTTTCAGTTTTGGCTTTGTTGTGCAGTCTCCTTCAAATTTTGGTCCCCGGTCAAAGGTCAAGTTCATGACCTAGTTTTTGACAGCTGTAAGAAGTGTTGAATAGGCGTGTTGATTTCTGAGAATCAGGTGGGCCAATTTGGCCTCTTGTTTAACATGAACAGAAAAACCTAGAAGTTTTATATTTTATCCTTTTGATGTACATGATTGTATGAAGTGTGTGAATGTTTTTGAAAAAGATGGTTTCAATGTCTTTTTCATTTTCAATGTCTTTTTCATTTTAATTACTTTTACACATGACTTGTGAGTATTTAGCTGATTGGCCCCTTATCAAGAAAATATGACATTAAAACATATTTTTGGTGTGGCATAAAATTTAGAAAATTATTTGTTATTTGAAAAACCTGGTTTAAATGATTACCAAAATAACAGGATTTGTAAGTATTTTTTTTTTTTTATAATGTTTTTATTTTGTGACATAAATACATACAAATACAATTACAATCACCAAACTTTATCTAGTAACTAATACATGTACTTTAATTACATAATAACAATTACTTAAATACTACACTAAAGGTTGTGTATATACTAATAAAGACATACTAAGTATAAGACAGGAAGTTATCAATTATGAAGAAAACTTTTCCGTAAATTTCAGCCAGTATTTCCTAAAAAGTTCATGTTTTTGATTTTTTAACATTATGTCTTTTTCTAAAAGCAAATTGTATCTTATATAGGCTTTGAGACTACAAAAATTCAGTTTCTTGTTATTCAATTTTGCCTGATAAATGTAAAATCTAGTTATTAATATTATGAAATTTAACGGTTTATATTTTTGAATAATGTTCGGAATTCCAAATAAAGCAATTTTTGGGTCCATTTCAAACGGTTCACTTATATTGATATTGACGAAATCTTCGAGACAATTCCATAGATCGACTACTAGTCTACACTCACAAAAAAGATGAAAAATAGTTTCGGGTTCTCTCTTACAAAAAGAGCATTTATCATTTGTTTGTATACCGATTTTCTTCAAAAATGAATTAACTCCCAATATTTTTTTGTTAATTCTATATTGAAACCATTGGAGAGATGTATTACGTGTTATGTAAAAAGGGAGGTAATAAATATTTCTTATTTCTTTTGATTCTAAGTTGCATGTATTCGCCCATTTGCTTTCACTTATTGTATTTCTATTGTCAGTTAAGGATACATACATATCTTTTGCACCTTTTTGGGATTTTAAAATTGTCTTTAACTGAAATGGTATAAATGGGGCTGGTTGGAAATCTAATGATTTAAGTATTTTAAGTTCTGATAAAGCATCTTTGATAGATTCTAAAACACTATTATATTCCAGAAAGTTGGTTTTTACATCATATATTCTTATAAATTCCTCATATGAATAGAATATTAAATTTGTTTTTAGTAGGTCTGCAACAAAAAATACTTTTTTTACAATCCACCTATCAAATTGATATGACTTGTTTCCTATTTTAAAAAACGGATTATTCCAAATACAGCTTGTGAAAATATCCGACCATGTTTTTGGTTTTTCTTTTTTATTTAATTCATTTAAACCATGAAATACATCTGTCCAAAATCGGTTTTTATAACTGTGGTTGTCCTTGTGATAGTCAGATCCCCCAAAAGCAATTTTATAAATATCATAATAACATTTCATTATATTTATGAATTTCGAGTTTCGTTTTAAGATTCGTCTTATCCAAGTTAATTTTAAAGCATTTATAAAGGCGTCCAGATCTATCATTTTTAAACCCCCATTCCAGTAACTTCGTATTATGGTATCTCTGGCTATTCTCTCACATTTTCAACCCCACAAAAAATTAAATAATATTGTTTTTAACTCTACAATAATTTTATCCGTCGGGTTTGGTAAAGTGATAAAAAGATAATTAAGTTTAGATATAATCAAACTCTTTGTAACTGTAATTTTGCCAATGAGTGTTAACGATCTCATTTCCCATGCTTTAAGAATATTTTTTATTTCACTTATTTTTTTGTTGTAATTAATTTTAACTATATCATCTAAAACTACACTAAAAAGTACTCCTAATAGAGTAAATTTATCGTCAATTGTATTTTTCAATCTATGGTTAAAGGTTTCGCCACAATACTTTCTGCTTCCGATCCAAATAGTTTTACATTTCGAAATATTTATAGAAAGACCGGAAATACTAGCAAAAAAATCAAGCGTTTTTATTGCTTCGTCATACGAATTTTTTGAACCGTCAAGGATAAAAGTAGTATCATCAGCAAACTGTGATATTTTATGTTCAACATCATTTATTTTTATTCCTTTTATTTCTATATTTTCTCTTATTAAAATCCCTAGTATTTCAGCACATAATAAAAATAAGTAGCTAGATATGGGGTCACCCTGTCTTACTCCTCTCTTGATTTTAAATGGAGCTGATAAAAAGTTATTCTGTACTACTGATGATTTGATGTTCGTATAAAAAACTTTAATCCATTGTTTTATTGATGGGCCGAAATTAAAAAAATCTAAAACACCATGTAAAAATTTCCATGACACAGTATCGTAGGCTTTTTGAAAGTCAATTAAAAATAGCATGCCTGGTATGTTTTTTTGTTCAGTATGTTCCATAATATCATAAATAAGTCTAATATTTTCCCCTATATATCTTCCTTTTAGAAACCCGGTTTGGTCATCTGATATAAGCTTATCTAAAATTGTTTTGAATCGTTCGGCTATACATCCAGAAGCTAATTTGTATGTAACATTTAGTAAAGAGATAGGGCGCCAGTTTTGTAAAAATTCTCTTGATTTATCGCCCTTAGGAAGACAAGTAATAATTCCCAATTTTTGAGTAACAGACAATTCCCCAGAATGATAAGCTTCATTTACAGATCTGACAACAAAATTTCCGATGTCCTTCCAAAAAAATTTAAAGAATTCCGCAGTATAACCGTCTGAACCAGGGCTTTTGTTATTTTTCATTTTTTTCAAGACCTTTAAAACTTCATGATGTTGTATTTCACCTTCAATACTATTTTGTTCATTAAAATCCAATTTATTAATGTTAATATTATGAAGTAATTCTTTTAAGTTGTGTTCTTCGATTGGGACTTCAGTATATAATTTTTCATAAAATTGTTTAATTTCATTCAAAATCTTGAACTGTTCTGTTATTTCTTTATTGTCATTAGTAATTATTTTATTTATAGTTTTTGAAGTGAAATTTTTATTTTCCAAGTTACAAAAGTACTTTGATGGTTTCTCTCCTTCTTCAATAAATTGAATTTTTGACCTTACCATATTGCCTTTTAATTTTGTTTTTCTTATTAATTCAAGTTCATTTTTATTTAATTCTAAACTTGCAGTTTCATTATCCGTTAAAGAGGATTTTGATTCTAAAATATTAATATTTTCAAATAGTTCTTTTTCTTTCCCTAGTCTTTGTTTATTAGCATATGACGCATATGAAATTGATTCACCCCTTATTTCCATTAAAAGCGTTTCTAAGAAAAGTTGATCGGTTATTCTAAACATTAATTCTTCATTTTTAATATCATCAATATTTTCTACATTATATACAGGGAGCGCGTATTGTTGTTTTACTTTAAGTATACATTTTTTAATTTTTTTTACATACTCTGGGTCATTTAATAAGCTAGAGTTGAATTTCCATAATCCCCTGCCTTTGATAAAATCATTTAGTTTAAATTTCAAAATAAGCATAGAATGATCCGATCTATACCCAGGTTCTGTCAGAACACTATGAACTTGCGGTAGAAAGCTTTCGCTTAGTAAAAAGAAATCTAGCCGTGATTGTTTAACTGGGTTTTTTCTGCGCCAGGTGTAACGTTTTAACTTTGGGTTGAGAGTACGAAAAGGGTCTATTAAGCCTATGTGTTTCTTTAATTTGTAAAACTTTTTCTCTGGCTTTCGGATTGTTTAAATTTTTATATCCACTTGTATCTAAATTAAAATCTTGAACTAAGTTGAAATCCCCGCAAATAATTTTTACTTTACTGTTTGAATTATTCAAAAAATTATCTATTTTGTTGTAAAAAACTGGGTTGTCGTCATTTGGTCCGTAAATATTTATCAATGTGAAAGTATTCTTGTCTATCTTAATGTTAATTAGTATGAGATTACCATCTTCGTCTTTAATTTCGTTTAAAATTGAATATTCAAAATTATTATTAAAAAGAAAACAAACACCCCTTGAATTAGAACTGTAAGATGAAAAAATAACATTTCCGTCCCATTGACCTTTTAGTTCTTTAGCATTATCTGGTGTAAAATGCACATCCTGTAAACAATAAATATTACAATTTTTAGCTTTTAAATAATCAAATACATCTAATCTTTTTGTAATATCTCGAAGTCCTCGACAGTTATAAGTAACTATTTGAATATATGTTTGATTATCCATAATCACAAATATCTTTGTAACATCTGTACTTATACCTAGTATAATAAAAAGAAGTACCTTTAATTTTGAGACAAGTCATGTTTTCTATTATTATTGTTTTTATGTATTTATGTCAATTATTTTAATATATTAAGAAAAGAGAAAAGCAAGAAGAGTAAAAGAGAGTAATAGAAAAAGAGGAAAGATAGTAAAGAAAGACATTTACATCAGACTTTATCCACACTTAACATATTTTACTTAAAGTTTGAAATTTTAGCCCATTTGTTATTACGGGTTCAGTAAACAAAAAGATTAAAGAGTTCCTTTATCACTGCTATTTGCATGTAAACATGTATATTATATTATTAACATAAAGAATTCATGTGTATGTCTAAAGACACATGTAAATTATAATACGCAATAGCAATCATAAACTAAGTACTCCTAACCTTCGTATCTATATACACTCTTATACATGTACCTACATATACACATAAGCAATTCAAATACATATACATAATATGTACATTTATATATCTATAAATCAGGTAAAATAAATAATATGTACATATTTTTTACATATCTATAAATCGTATAACATAAAACAATGTCTAAAACATATGTATTATGTACATATACATATCTATAAATCGAGTAAAACAAAACAATGTCTCCACATTATATCTGACTGAACAAATTCTGCTTTTACAAATAAACTGTAGAATGGATCAATAAACAAAAGTTAATATAAACAAAAAACCATTACAATTGTATAACTCATAATCAATGTTATTATCCCCCCGCCACCGGTGGTGAGGTGGGATATAGTAATACCCATGTCTGTGCGTATGTGTGAGTGTGTGTATGTGTGTGCGTGTGTCCGTCCGGATTGGTTTCTGTGCATTTAAAAGAAAACCGTTGATGCCATTGAGTTCAAACTTGGTCAGTTGATTTGTTATGGCTTTAGTTCGGTTGGGATTGCTTGACAGCTTAATCACACATCCAAGATGGCCGCTGTTACTAAAAATAGACAAAACCTAAAAAAATCTTCTTCTAACAAACCGCTCATTGGAGACAAAAACTGATGTGATATTTGCATTTTACATAGTCTTAACCCTTAAGTTTATTATTTTCATGAAATTTGGTTGAAAAATAGGTTACGCGTTTTTGCGTTTAATTTTGCAAATTCTCGAAAACGGCTTTAAATTGCTCTATTTTGACTATTTGTAAAGATAATGACATGGGGTTTTCAGATTTGATCTTCTTTAGACATGACCTTTAAAATGAGGTCAAGGTCATAGGTCAAGGTCATGACCTAGTTTTCGAACTTTGCGTTTTTGGCTGTTTTTTAGCTGCTACTGAAGATATTTGATGCTTTTTATCCCCCTGCCACCATTGTTGAGGGAGGATATAGTAATACCCATGTCCATGTGTGTGTGTGCATGTGTCTGTCCAGATTGGTTTCTGTGCATTTAAAGGGAAACCTTTCATCCGATTGAGCTCAAACTTGGTCAGTCGATTTGTTATCACAATAGTTGGGTTAAGATTGCTCGACAAATTTTGCATGTTTCAGAATTACCACTAGAAATAAGCCATCTATTAAACAGACAATTTTCTACAATAATACCATATATTTATAAGATGAATCTCATACCAAACATGTATTATGGGAAGACGGTGTGTCGCCTATAAAATTTAGGTCCGAGTATTGAAGGTCAAGGTCACAGGTTGAGTTCAAAGGTCAAATTCTCTGTCTCTCTTGTCCAATCCATATCTTTTAACTTGATGAGGATATCAAGATGAAACTTATACCAAACATGTATTATTGGAAGACTGTGTTTTGTGTATGAAATATAGGTCACAGTATTCAAGGTCAAGGTCACAGTTTGAGTTCAAAGGTCAAATTCTCTGTCTCTCTTGTCCGGTCCATATCTTTTGACTCTATAAGGATATCAAGATGAAACTTATACCAAACATGTATTATGGGAAGGCGGTGTGTCGCGTATAAAATTTAGGTCAGCCTATTGAATGTCAAGGTCATAGGTTAAGTTCAAAGGTCAAATTCTCTCTATTTTTCTTGTCCGGTCCATATCTTTTTACTCCATGAGGGTATCAAGATGAATCTTATACCAAACATGTATTATGGGAAGACAGTGTGTCGCCTATAAAATTTAGGTCCGAGTATTGAAGGTCAAGGTCACAGGTTGAGTTCAAAGGTCAAATTCTCTCTATTTTTCTTGTCTGGTCCATATCTTTTGACTCGATGAGGATACCAAGATGAAACTAATACCAAACATGTATTTTGGGAAGACTGTGTTTTGTGTATAAAATATAGGTCACAGTATTGAAGGTCAAGGTCACAGGTTGAGTTCAAAGGTCAAATTCTCTCTATTTTTCTTGTCTGGTCCATATCTTTTGACTCGATAAGGATATCAAGATGAAACTTATACCAAACATGTATTATGGGAAGGTGGTGTGTCACGTATAAAATTTAGGTCAGAGTATTGAAGGTCAAGGTTACAGGTAGAGTTCAAAGCTCAAATTCTCTATTTTTCTTGTCCGGTCCATATCTTTTTACTCCATGAGGGTATCAAGATGAATCTTATACCAAACATGTATTATGGGAAGATGGTGTGTCGCCTATAAAATTAAGGTCAGAGTATTGAAGGTCAAGGTCACAGGTTGAGTTCAAAGGTCAAATTCTCTCTATTTTTCTTGTCCAGTCCATATCTTTTGACTCGATGAGGATATCAAGATGAAACTTATACCAAACATGTATTTTGGGAAGACTGTGTTTTGTGTATGAAATATAGGTGACAGTATTGAAGGTCAAGGTCACAGGTTGAGTTCAAAGGTCAAATTCTCTGTCTCTCTTGTCCGGTCCATATCTTTTAACTTGATGAGGATATCAATATGAAACTTATACCAAACATGTATTATGGGAAGACTGTGTTTTGTGTATGAAATATAGGTCACAGTATTGAAGTTCAAGGTCACAGGTTGAGTTCAAAGGTCAAATTCTCTGTCTCTCTTGTCCGGACCATATCTTTTGACTCGATCAGGATATCAAGATGAAACTTATACCAAACATGTATTATGGGAAGGTGGTGTGTCACGTATAAAATTTAGGTCAGAGTATTGAAGGTCAAGGTCACAGGTAGAGTTCAAAGCTCAAATTCTCTCTATTTTTCTTGTCCGGTCCATATCTTTTTACTCCATGAGGGTATCAAGATGAATCTTATACCAAACATGTATTATGGGAAGATGGTGTGCCGCCTATAAAATTTAGGTCAGAGTATTGAAGGTCAAGGTCACAGGTTGAGTTCAAAGGTCAAATTCTCTCTATTTTTCTTGTCTGGTCCATATCTTTTGACTCGATGAGGATATCAAGATGAAACTAATACCAAACATGTATTATGGGAAGGCGGTGTGTCACGTATAAAATTTAGGTCAGAGTATTGAAGGGCAAGGTCACAGGTAGAGTTCAAAGCTCAAATTCTCTCTATTTTTCTTGTCCGGTCCATATCTTTTTACTCCATGAGGGTATCAAGATGAATCTTATACCAAACATGTATTATGGGAAGATGGTGTGTCGCCTATAAAATTTAGGTCAGAGTATTGAAGGTCAAGGTCACAGGTTGAGTTCAAATGTCAAATTCTCTCTATTTTTCTTGTCCGGTCCATATCTTTTGACTCGATGAGGATATCAAGATGAAACTAATACCAAACATGTATTATGGGAAGACTGTGTTTTTTGTATGAAATATAGGTCACAGTATTGAAGGTCAAGGTCACAGGTTGAGTTCAAATGTCAAATTCTCTGTCTCTCTTGTCCGGTCCATATCTTTTAACTTGATGAGGATATCAAGATGAAACTTATACCAAACATGTATTATGGGAAGACTGTGTTTTGTGTATGAAATATAGGTCACAGTATTGAAGGTCAAGGTCACAGGTTGAGTTCAAAGGTCAAATTCTCTGTCTCTCTTGTCCGGTCCATATCTTTTGACTCGATAAGGATATCAAGATGAAACTTATACCAAACATGTATTATGGGAAGGTGGTGTGTCACGTATAAAATTTAGGTCAGAGTATTGAAGGTCAAGGTCACAGGTAGAGTTCAAAGCTCAAATTCTCTCTATTTTTCTTGTCCGGTCCATATCTTTTTACTCCATGAGGGTATCAAGATGAATCTTATACCAAACATGTATTATGGGAAGATGGTGTGTCGCCTATAAAATTTAGGTCAGAGTATTGAAGGTCAAGGTCACAGGCTGAGTTCAAAGGTCAAATTCTCTCTATTTTTCTTGTCCGGTCCATATCTTTTGACTCGATGAGGATATCAAGATGAAACTAATACCAAACATGTATTATGGGAAGACTGTGTTATTTGTATGAAATATAGGTCACAGTATTGAAGGTCAAGGTCACAGGTTGAGTTCAAAGGTCAAATTCTCTCTATTTTTCTTGTCTGGTCCATATCTTTTGACTCGATAAGGATATAAAGATGAAACTTATACCAATCATGTATTATGGGAAGGCGGTGTGTCGCGTATAAAATTTAGGTCAGCCTATTGAATGTCAAGGTGACAGGTTGAGTTCAAAGGTCAAATTTGTGTTGCAGCTTTCTGCAAAATTGGAGTTATGGTTCTTTTCATCCAGTTTCTCGTATCCTGTGTTCAATTTCTCTAGATCTTGACTTTCACCAACAATTGACATTTCCAACATCATTTTACCTTCTTATTATTCCTGCTTACATTACAGACATAAACGGGCGTATATTGCCCCGCTCAGCGGTGCTCTTGTTTAAGATTTTACGGGTAGTTGAACTTAGTCGTTTTTCAACAATATTCCATATGAGGGGTACCCATTTTGTATAATCAACTCCTCTTACAGCTTTTAACCAATAGGTCTGAGACATTGCAGGATGTTTTTATATACATTGAACATATGCACATCCTATTTTGGCTGTTTTGTATAACTATTTTCAGATTTTATGAGTAGTTGAACTTAGTCATTTTTTCAACAATATCCCAAATGAGGGGTACCCATTTTGTGTAATCAATTCCTCTTACAGCTTTTAACCAAGAAGTCTGAAACTTTACAGGATGTTTCTATATACATTGAACATGTGCACCTCCTTTTTGGTTGTATTATATGGTTATTTAATTATGTATGTAAAACTATGCATAGATATTAGGCATAATAAGAACATGTGCACCTGCCATTATCAGTTTGATCACATGTATTTTGCCAAATTATTAATATTTCCATACTCAGAATTTTTCACATTACAATTTTGCCATACATACAATTTGTCTTAAGATCAAAAGTTGGGAGTTGGGGGTTAAAGCTTCGTTCAGAGACAGTTCTAGTTACTACCAGAAAAGGTATCAATTTTTAGCCCACCTGACCGAAGGTCATTTGAGCTTATGGCATAGCGTAGCTTGTGTATGAATGTGTGTGCGTGCGTCGTTAACATCTATTTTTGACTACTCCTCTGAAACTGCTTGTCAGATTTCAATGATACTTGGTCAGAAGCATATTTGGGCTGGTTCAATTCAGATTTGTTCGTGGCGTTGCCATGGCTACCAAAACTAGGTCAAGGTGACCTAGGGGTGCAAAAATCTTAAAAAATCATCTTCTCTGAAAGCGATGATGGGAGAAAAAATCTGATGTGATATTAAGATTCTCTAGTGTCTTAAGCCTATAGTTTGTTCATTTCGTGAAATTCGGACAAAAAATGGGTAACGCGTGTTTGCGTTAAATTTTGAAAATTTCGTAAAATGGCCTCAAATTGTTATAACTTGCTTATTTGAACAGATAATGACGTGGGGTTTTCAGTTTTGATGTTTTTTTAAATGACCTTCAAGTTGAGGTCAAGGTCATGACCTAGTTTTTATCTTTGTGCTTTTACTACTATTTTTAGCTATTTTTGCTCATATTTCAATGTAGATTTTTAGTTTTGATGCTTTCAAGCATTGTTTTTCAACATGGAGTAAAGGGTGAAAGGTCATAGTCATGACCTTTATATTGAAATAAGCCTAAAATTACTGTTTATTGATTATATGTGAAGATTTTGTCATGGGTTTTTCAAGTTTTGATGTTTTTAGGAAGTAGCCTTCAAAATGGTGTGAAGGTCACAAATCAAGGTCATTACCTAGTTTTTGATCTTTGTACTTTTAGTACTATTTTGGCTATTTTTGAAAAATATTTCAATGCAGACATTCATTTATGATGTTTTGATGTACTGTTTTCCTATATAATGTCAAGACCATAGATCAAAGGTCAAACTCATAGCAACATTGGTGTAATAAGCTTAAAATTACGATATTTTGAATAAATGTTAAGATTTTACCATGGGGTTTTCAAGTTTTGATTTCATGAAATGACCTTCAACTTCGGATCATGGTCAGATTTCAAGGTCATGATTTTGGTTTTTCCTTGTGTACTTTTGTTACTATTTTGGCCATATATGAATATTTTTTGAAGCAGATTTTAATTTTTGTAATGTTTACCAATATCATGACTAAGATATTGATGTCTTGGTGTGAAAATCTAATATTTGCTTATCATGCATGACTTTTTTTCACACTGAATAAGATTTTTTGATGAAAGAAATTTTGTTGCACAATGAATTTGCGTTTATGCAATATACAAGATACAAAAAATGAATTTTATTGTGAAACTTCAGCATTTCAACTAGCCATTATTTATCAGGTGAGCATATCAGGCCTATTAGGCCTCTTGTCTGTCATTGCATTAATACCAGAGAAGGCATTATGTCTTTTCTATTATATCATTAGATGATAAGGTATTATCATTTGGATCTTTCATCATTACAAGGGAATGCTGATACATCATTACAAAAGAAGGCATCATTTGTTGTCTGGTACATCATTACTGTAGGCATCACATGTTGGCTGCTACAGCACTCCCAGTTACGGCGCATCATATATTTGCTGTTACATCATCATCACAGAAGGCATCATCTGTCGACAGTTACATCATAACAGATAGGCCTAGAATGTTGAAACTTCATCTATAGCATCTATGCAGGAAGTGCTATAGAGTTTGCGAAGTAGGTTGACCTTGACCTTCGTTCAAGGTCACATGGACCCAAGTAGTAATAACTTTAAACATCTTCTTGTCATGAACAGAAAGGCCTAGAAGGTTGAAACTTTATATATAGCATCTATGCAAGAAGGGCTAGCAAGTTTAGGAAGTAGGTTGACCTTGACCTACGTTCAAGGTCACAGGGACCTTAAGTAAAAATACCTTTAAATAATCTTTTTATCATGAACGGAAAGGCCTGGAAGGTTGAAATTCACATAGAGCATCTATGCAAGAAAGGCTACCAAGTTTACGAAGTAGGTTGACCTTGACCTACATTCAAGGTCACAGGGACCTTAAGTAATAAAACCTTTAAACAATCTACTTGTCATGAACGGAAAGGCCTGGAAGGTTGAAACTTTATATATAGCATCAATGCAAGAAAGGCTACCAAGTTTGTGAAGTTAGTTGACATTGACCTTCATTCAAGGTCACAGGTGACCTTAAGTAATAATACATTTAAGCATCTTCTTGTCATTAACGGAAAGGCCTGGAAGATTGAAACTTCATTTATAGCATCTATGCATGAAAGACTACCAATTTAGCGTAGTCGACATTGACCTCCATTCAAAGTCACAGTGACCTTAAGTAATAAAACCTTCTAACAACTTTTGTCATGAACAGAAAGGCCTAGAAGGTTGAAACTTTATATATTGCATCTATGCACGAAGAGCAGAGTTTGTGACCTTGGTGACCTACTTTTCATGCTCCAGTGAGTATGCCTTATATTGTCATTATTTCAACTGTTGTTTTGAAACTTGGTACAGTGGTATACTTTGAGACAGTCTAAGACGTTGGGGGACAATGAGCAACACTTGACCTACTTTTTATGCTCCAGCATTTATGCCTCCTCATAGCCTTGTTTCTTCAACTATAGTATTGAGACACTGTACAAGATTGGTTGACACTTGACCTACTTTTCGTGCTTCACTGATTATGCCTTCTCAGAATGCAGTTTTTACGAACAGAGAGAAATCTCTGTGATGTATTGTCACATACGTCGCAAGCATTTGGCAAGGAAATCGTAGATATCTTTAAAATGGGATAGGGATACAGGGTGACAGAGATGTTCATAGATGGGGGCAAGTAAACCCAAAACAGGGAAATGTTAAACGAAACATTTTTCCTAATGTCAGTGAAGAAATTCAATTTTTTTTTTAATCGGACGGGCTATGTCACCGCTATGTCAAATCCTTGGGCAATATATGTGGAATATAGTACGGTAGTTTGCGGGTGATAAGTACGTGCTGAGGGTAACCGCACAATAATGAATGTATGTGGTATTGAAAATAAAATTAATACATGGATTCTGTGGAGAAACTTTTGGTGGAAAGGATACAATGCGGCGCAGCAGAAGAATACATGAACAGTTTATGTAAACAAAGACCTATTTTCGCAACATTTTCGCGGATATCCCATAATTTAAACGGTCTCTTTTGATTGGATGAATTATATGACGTGTCATTTCTTGGTAGCATGCGTTTTGGCGAGAAGAGTGAACCACAGTAAATAAAGCAATATTTTTTTAACATTACCCGAAGTTTGAGCGTGTAAGTAAAAGTATAGGTTGCGGAAAGTGCTGTAAAGAAATCATGTCTTACATGCACGATAGCAAATGTCATGTTTATAGGAATGTATTTGTTTTCATTCGTTTCCCTTCCCATCCCCTCCTCGAAGCCCCAACAAAATTTGACCTATATCTGATGTAGACATGTTTACATTTTAATTTTGTCGACGTAGCGTAAAAATGATATACACGATTTTGAGAGCAGCATTGTGAAATCGACCGGAAAAAGCTATTGCTGAGAGATTTCACAAGTTCCTGTCGATTGTGCAAGATGTACTCTAGAAGTTTACATGGAAAGCTTTAGGGTAAATCTTCGGTAGGTGGCGTGTATTTTTTATATCGTCGTCGGTCCTAAATTCGCGATGGTCCTTGATTCGCGGCATAAACAGTTTTTTGCAACCATCATTTGTAGTTGTTTTGTCGCGCTACGGGACATTTCGGCCTATAACAATATCGGCCTATGACAATATCGGCCCATAATAAAATATATTCAAAATGTTTAATACACCTAAATTTGGACAACTTTGTCATGACTTATGCCTTGGTTTTAATTTTATTTTTAAAAGAAATTATTATTTTTTATTTCATATTAGATCAACCTATAAATGATGCACACACTCCGTTCACAAATGTTTTAGTCAGAGTTACTCATGACTGTAAGACTCGTCGATTCTGATCGATCTGAACTAGTTCGTGCAGATAGCGTAGAAGAAAGACAGTTTGAATGTAACTTGTATGAATCTACAATTATGTAAAAACACTAAAGTATCAGGATTTTTAAAGACAAATTATATTTACAAGAAAAGGATCTTTCTTTTCAATTCATTCTCATGGTTATTTTTCTTTACACACTACATGTAATTAAAGCATCATAATAATACAAATATTAAATTAAGATTATAATTAAGATTATCTATTTTTCAAAAAAAAATTTTAAGATTAAAACAAAGTATAGGTACACCTTCCTGTCTTTAAATTATTCATTTTAAAAAAAATGAGACATATATATAATCCATTATTTGAGTTTTAATAGATTAGTGGTAGTCTTGATTAGAAATGATAATTTGAATTAATTCTTGAATTGCTTTGAATAAACTTACTGAAATTTACATGTTTCAAAGCATAATAATACTAACACATGTTTATGCACAACAATGCAAATAAACGAAATGAGTAGCAATCTTTGATAAAGGCATTTATTTCATGGGCCGATTTTGTTATAGGCCGATTTGGCTATAGGCCGATATTGTCATGGTCCGTTTTTTTATGGGCCGAAATGTCCCGGAACCGTTTTGTCGTTATTGAGAAATATAACGATTGATGACACCATAAAAACATCTTTCTGTTTGTGTAATTAATTAAAAATGTTACGTATGAACGTTTTTGTCTTGGAGAAATGCTTGGAATGTGAAAGGACCTTGCTTCAGCACAGACTCTTCTGAATGTGGTAATTTGCCAACACTAATACAAAAAATATAATGGACACTTTTCCAGTCATGAATTCTTACTCCCCTTCCATATGGTGTTTTACAACCTTGCTCGCATAGGAATGGAATGGGATAAGGCAGATTGTAATACTACCTACACTCACTTTCAAAGCCTCTTGCGCTTCCATGCTATCTGTTCGTACGGCACCTCCGGTGCTTTGATTATTGATAAATTATTGAAAATTGGTACAGTAGTATACTTTGAGTCTTTCTACATCATTAGATGACATGGAAACAGTTGACCCACTTTTCATGCACCAGTGATTATGCTTATTATAACCTTGTTTTTTCGACTATAGTATTGAAACTTTGAAGAGTGGAATATTTTCAGACACTATACATTGCCAAGCAAGATTGGGTGACACATGACCTACTTTACATGCTTCACTGATTATGATTTCTCATAACACAGTTTTTGCTGCTACCTTTTTGAAATTTGCCACAGTAGTATACTTTAAGACTTTCTACATCATCACTTGACTTTGCAACACTTTTTATGCTCCGATGATTATGCCTTACCAAATCACAGTTATTGATGGTATTGAAACTTGAAACTTAGTACAGTTGTATACTTTGAGATGCGCTACATCATTGAGTGACATTGCCTGACACTTGACCTTCTTTTCACATTAAGGTGATTATGCCTTCTAATTTCGTCATTAATTCATCTATTGTATTGAATCTTGGTTCATATGCAAAGTTTGAGACGTTCTACATAGTGAGGGGAGGGACAAAGGGCAACAATGATTACTTTTTGAGCTCCATTGATTATGTCTTTTTCCATATTGTTGGTATTCCATAAACAAATGATTTTGACAAAAAATCAGGTGAGAGTTAAGGCCTATTGGGTTCTTGTTATATTTTTATAGTCACAGTGAATTGGTGTCCTTATCAGTTATCCCATTTAGTTTCTTTACACAGAACATTAAGTTTACCAAGATCGAATTAAATATGAAGGCAAAATTGTTTTTCAAAGCTTGGAAACAATTATAGAACAAACCAATGCAGGCCGATATATATCAAATGAATCAACACAGACAATACCAATGTGTATTTCTTCTCGTAAAACCAAATAACTTGCATGTTAGTGCTAGAAATGAAGCGCAGACTTTCGGGCAAATTTGTAAATGAGATCAGGTACTCCGGAAGAGTGAGTAACACCCACCATGCACTCATTATGGTAGTTCATGTTCAAGAAATGCAAATGGGTGTTAAGGATGCCTGAAGCAAGTGTAGACACCGAAATACCATAATCTTTGACAAATTCCCCCATAAAATATTTTACTGGTAGAAATGAGTTTGGGTGTGAGATATCCCAAAATAATCAGGTAAAGATTTGTAAATCTTACATTGCATTTATTGAAAATTAAGCTTTCTAATTAAACTTTCTTCTATAACATGAAACTTATGCATAGCGGAATGCCACAAAGGTGAATAACTTGGACTTCCATCAATTTTGAAATATCTCGTCATTTTTTGCACTATTTTCACCACGCACAAGGTGGAAAACTCATATTGGGACTAAATGTGTTTGCTAGAAACACATACTATTACACTGTAGATTATTAGAGGTTTGTTCTCGCTTGCGTTCGGTATTTGTTAGTTTAAATACTGTATCTAAAATGCTTCTAATGCATAACAAGAGGCCCAATTGGGCCTGTATCGCTCACCTGGCAAGCATTGGCCTGAAGACATTCACTGGATTAAGTTGGATATACTGTTAATATTTCATTTACGCTTTTCACCAAAAATTTGACAGAAAAACGTGTAATATATGTTAAATGGCTATCTATCTAGTTTCTGTGCATCAAATTTTAACTGAATTGGACCATTAATAAATCCACATTGACAAATTATATGTTTTTGCTATTTTTAGTAACGGCGGCCATCTTGGATATTGATCGGTAACACCAAACACAATTTTTAAGCCTGATCAATCAAGGACCTCTCACACCAAATTTTGTTTAAATCGGTTCAGTAGTTTCAGAGGAGAAGATTTCCAAAGAAATAGGCTCAAAATGCATTTAATTTGCATATTACGCTTATATTGCGTAAACGAAAAATTTCACAGCAAATCCCGTTACATATGTTAAATGGCTATCTATGTAGTTTCTGTGTACCAAATTTTAACTAAATCAGACCATAAATAAATCCACATTGGTTAATTATAGGTTTTTGCTATTTTTAGTAACGGGGGCCATCTTGGATTTCAGACGGACATGCCTGACACAACTTTTAATCCTTATCCACCAAGGACCTCTCACACCAAATTTTGTTTAAATCGGTTCAGTAGTTTCAGAGGAGAAGATTTCCAAAGAAATAGGCTCAAAATGCATTTAATTTGCATATTACGCTTATATTGCGTAAACGAAAAATTTCACAGCAAATCCCGTTACATATATTAAATGACTATCTATGTAGTTTCTGTGTACCAAATTTTAACTAAATCAGACCGTAAATAAATCCACATTTGTTAATTATAGGTTTTTGCTATTTTTGCCATCTTGGATTTCAGACGGACATGCCTGACACAACTTTTAATCCTTATCCACCAAGGACCTCTCACACCAAATTTTGTTTAAATCGGTTCAGTAGTTTCAGAGGAGAAGATCAAAGTTTACGACACACGCACGCACGCACGCACGGACGCACGCTTTGCCATGCCATAAGCTCCCCCTGGCTATGCCAGGTGAGCTAAAAACCAATTTTGAAACAGTTGTGACACCACACGTAATTGTGTCGGGAATCATTTTAATGTCATTCAGCTTTGAAACATCCAAACTAGTTATAAAACATTCCCCTTGACTATTTTCCATATCTGGAGGCAGAAACGGGCTCTTGACCAACCACTTCTTTGTATATATATGATTTATACTGACAAAATAAAAAAAATATAAACAATGAAGATTTAATATAATATTCATTTATTCATTCCAAATAAAGACTTCGTCTTTTTCCAAAAAAAAAAAAAAAAAAAAAAAAAATACAGACATTATATAGTGAGAAATTATTTAATTTTTAAATACCCAAAACTACATGTATTACAATTTCTTCTTTTTTATTATGAAATTTTCAAAATCATTTTTGTCTTGAATTGTTATTGATCTTGAAAAATAAAAGGTTTATTTTGGCCATCATATTGACATATCTTTACATTTATCAGCCATCTTGAATCACCAATACAGTGTCATATAGCCGTTTGAAACACACTTAGATTAATATCTATTAGTATCTATAAGATGTATTAGTGTTGTAAGTCACCACACGGCTTTTGATTGATGAAAACTTCAACTAAAGACATTAAAAATGGTAAAAGGCTTATAAAAAGCATGTATGTTAAAAAATTAGTAAGAAGTATATTGTCAACCCAATTGTTATTGTGAAAAATGTACAAATTATAGTCAGAAAAGATCAGAACAATGGATATTTAGCCCTATTTTACCTAATATTTTTAACTTTAAGTACAACGTTCACTTCAATTACCAAAAGTAGGTCCGTTTGATATACTGCACTTGTAACATTACTTTATATTTCCTCTACCTAATTCTGAGGCTAAATAGGATAGGCTATTATAATGTATTTTGCATAACAATGTGATTACCTCTTTCCACGGTTGTTTAACATCCTCTTAACACTCATTTAATTAATAAAACTGCTTTGCCATTCCAGTTTAATTATACAAAGGCTTTTTGATTAAAAATGTCTGACTGTATGGAGTAGTGTTAAGTATGTCAGTATAATATCTCAGAAAATTTAATCTTTTATATAGATTTATGAATAGAATATTTCAAACGCATCCGTGTGTTCTACGACCACTAAACAATTTGAATTCTTTCAGTTTTTCCGTTTCTTCTTTTTAACTTGAACCTGAAAATACAAAATACATTTATATAAGAAAAGAGTAAGTCACTGAGATTGTTAAAAATGATAAAATGTTTATTTAGGTCCAAAAATGTGATCTCTATTTTGACAAATAAAATTGTGTTTTTATTCTTCAAAATGTCCTCAAATTGCTGCGATCTTTCAATCTTCTGAAAGGCATTTTGTTGATCAGCGCTGTTACTGTTCGCATCAAAATTTATTTTCACATTTAGTTTAAATGTTGAAGTTCATATTTCGATCTTATTTGGCGCATTAGTTTGTACTTTTCATTTGGTCGTAAACGATCAGTGTTATCATACTACTTCGTTTTGAAGTGAATATCTCTTGCCTGCAGTGTATAATATGAAGGCATTAAGATAAAGGTTCAAGACAATATGTGTTTGCTTACATTTCTGTTTAACTTGCTAGATTATGTGGGGTATGGTTGCCTGAACTTAAACAAATAAGATTTGAAGACTGCTTGGTGACCAACTAGATGAACAACTGCAATTAAACAGAAGATGATAAGCTTTTTAGAATTCCATGATGGCTATGGTCGATCTAACTTTTGATGATTGTTTATTTGATTTTCCTAATCAAAATTCCGTTTCAACTTAAATATATAAAAACAAGAGGCCCATGGGCCTTAACGCTCACCTGAGGATCCAATATATTCTGCTAAAGTAAAATGGACAATTTCATTCATTATACCTCTAAAATATTTAGATCTAGCTATATTATGCATATAACCAGAATGTTATGAATACAGAAATGTCATGAAAATTTGTTTTCAGACATAACCATCATGCAAATACATCATTACTTGAAATGATAAAGGGTTTCCTGGCTTTCTTGAATGCTAACCTCTTAAATCAGTCAATGTATTCTTTGTTTAGGGACACAAAGCAGTGGGGACGTATTAAGCTGTGAACCCCAAAACACAACGGTTTCAATGAACCTTTAACTTTATGCTTTGTGTTAAACAATGTACGGAAACATGTGGATTGATAGTGCATCTCCTATTATATCTACAAAGTTTCAAGTCTGCATCATTTTGTATTCCTGAAAAATAAGGTTCCAAACATTTGACCAATCAGTGTCCAGTATTCAGTCATGCATAAACACACATGAACCCATGACCTTGAACAATACATAAATATGATTGTTATAGCAATACCTACAATTTTCCAATATACATGCCTTTACAAAATGTTCATACTTTTCAAGATAATCAACAATTTTGGTATAATGCTTCTGTGACCTTGACCTTTGAACGATACATCAATGTGATCGTTATATTAATACCTACAATTACCCAATATACAAGCCTATACAAAAAGTGTATAGTTTTCCAGATAATCAACCATTTTGGTATTCTAATGCTTTTGTAACCTTGACCTTTGACCGATACATCAATGTGATCGTTATATCAATACCTACAATTACCCAATATACATGCCTATACAAAAAGTGTATAGTTTTCCAGATAATCAACCATTTTGGTATTCTAATGCTTCTGTGACCTTGACCTTTGAACCCATGACCCTGAATGATACATCAATGTGATCGTTATATCAATACCTACAATTTTCCAATATACATGCCTATACAATAGTTTATAGTTTTCTAGATAATATACCATTTTTGGTATTCAAATGATTCTGTGACCTTGACCTTTGAGCCCATGACCTTGAGCGATATGTCAATATGATTGTTATATCAATACCTACAATTTTCCAATATACATGCCTATACAAAAAGTTTATAGTTTTCCAGATATATTGACAAAAATACTAATTTCAGCAAATTTCCCTTTAGTACCCTGCCATTCCCCCATTTTGTCCCCGATGGCTATGATTTGTGCAAATTTGAAACTAGATGTCCTAACAAATTTGGCCCAGTAGTTTTGGAGGAGACGATTAAAATGTAAAAAAGTTTACACACAACGCACGACCATAGATGGCAAAAGCTCATCCGAGCCTTTGGCTCAGGTGAGCTAAAAATCAGCAGACATTGTGAACTACCCAATATTTGTAAATACGAAAATGTCTGGACTCTCATGAACTGCTTTACAGATCATTCTGTAATTTCCATTCCTTGGAAAAAAAGATAGTAGATACTCCTCTAAATGAACTATTGACTAGAACCATACAAACCATCATTAAATCCTAATGGAGTCTTCATTTTCAATGCGCATATACATTCACTCCATAGTAAGCATTTAGGCGCCAATTAACCTTGCAAATAAGGGAGAATTAAAAGTGAAAAAATCAAAATAATTATAGATGAAATAAACTTTAGTGCTTATTTTATGTTTCCTTGTAATCATCCAAAATGTCTTGCAAAGTATTTGATTAAGTGTGTATCTTTATTTCCCAAAAAATTATCATCGTTTTAAATAGCTTACCTTTGGCCTATTTCTTTCAACATCAATAAGCGGCGTGACAACAGTTGTCAAGTCTGTACTTTGTATTTCTACTGGTATTTTAATTATCTTATGAACTGGTCTGACCCTGTTCAATGGCCACTCTGTTCTATGTTTAAAGCTCCGCCCTGGGTCATTAAAGAAGCTCTTCCACCATTCGTACTGCTTGAAATTGAGGTGAATCTTCAATTTTTCGATAATTTCAGGAAGATTTTCACATCCTTTAAGGAATGATGGTTCCACTGGTATAGGCTGACCTTAAATGTATCAAAACATTATTCTTTTATCAATAATGTAATAAGCCAAGGCATGGATGTAGCCATATGCATAAAAAACCACACTGCACCAACAAGATAGGTCATGGATGTTTAATGCAGACTCATGTAAAATCAACATGAATTCAATGTAAACCAAGCTTTCATCGGAACTCGTGTAAATCAAACCTAAGGTCAAATATATGTGAATTTTTACAAAAAATTGAGACTCGGATGAAAATCATGTGAGCATAAATAGTTTGTGTAGGAAGCACCGTAACAAAACGTGTAAATCATAAGACATCCCTCATCACTGCAGAATAAGCGGAACTGTATGAAAAATCCAAATACAAAATATTTTTTGGGAATTTCGGAATTTAATAATTTATCATATATCTTAAGCATATTAGGTTATACAGATATTCTCTACAAACTGGACTATTAATTGCCTTAGAGGTAGGGTTTTTTTATTCAACATCTCTTCGTAATTTGAATACAGTTATACAGAACCTCTTGTCAAACCGAATAGCTGGAAAGTTTAATAGATAATTGTTACATAAAAATTATCTGTTTAAAATTTTGCTGACAAGAAAAATACTGAATACTTATCGAAATTTCCTTTTTTCTAGGTTTAAAAAAAATATTTTTAACTTAGGTCTGCTCATTCTTTCATAGTATTCCTAAGCCGGTGTTTGATTCATATTTTAGAAACTTTAGGCTTTCTTCATTTATTTTAGTAACCTCTGTGAAAATTTGTTCAATATTATCAACATTTTGGCAACTAGTGTCACTGATGAGGAATTATTTTTCAAAATGAACACATCTGGCACAGGAAATTTTAACTGGTATTTTTAAATTACTTAAAATAATCTCATATTTTCTTTTGGAATCGAACGAAAGGTAAGCTTTGTTTTCCTGAAATTCATTCTTAATCAATCTGGTTCAAATGTTTCAAACGAATGTAACCTGAATTGTGCAAAGTATTTTCTATTTCATAACTTGTTATTTCCCAACTATAGTAGGTTTATTGGATATATTTAATGTATGTGTCCATTTTATTGTTTTCTAATCATATTAAAATTGTTATTAAACAACTTTGTTTATTAAAAAGCACATATATATTTAATTAATCAACATTCCTTTATATTTACCTCTAGGCATAACTGGAATTCCATCATTTAAAGTTAAGAATTCCAGTGATTCCTCTTCGCTAGATGGGTACCAGTCATGAGTTGATCAAAGTCTAGTCTTTAAGGCGACATGGTTTGGCCTATCAACGAACAACCTATTAGAGATGTAAAACTTGTATAATTTGTTGTCTGAATATGTAATTTCGGAGTAATATACTAGAAGAAAAATACGAACAAAAAGGTGCCTTCTACAGTAAAGCTATTTTGTAGATATATATATATACTTTTATTGAAATCGACAAAAAAAATGTTTAACAAAAGGCCAAATGGGCCTGATACGCTCACCTGATAAATAATGGATAGTTGAAATGCTTAACTTTCACAATAAAATTCTCTTTTTTTTGTATCTTGTATATAGCATAAATACAAATTCATAGAATTATTAAATTGTGGAACAAAATATCTTTCATAAGAAAATCTTATTCAGTGAGAAAAAAGTAATGCATGATAAGCAAAGATTACTTTTTAATACTAAAAACATCAATATCTAGGTCATGATATTGGTAATATCTGCTACCAAATATATTCATATATGGCCAAAATCATGACCTTGAACATTTACTATGACCCCATTTTGAAGGTCTTTTCATGAAACCACCAAAACGTGAAAAAAACCATGGCAAAATCTTAACATACATGTATATTCAAGACAAAGCAATTTTAAGTTTATTTCACCAATACTGCTATGATTTCACCTTTGATCGATAGATTTGGCTTTATATAGAAAATTAGTGCATTAAGAAATCATAAATGAATGTTTGCATTGAAATTTTTTTCAAAAATAGCCAAAATAGTAGTAAAAGTACAAAGATCAAAACTTAGACCTTCACCTTTGATCTTGACTCCATTTTGAAGGTCACTTCATGAAAACATCGAAACTTGAAAACCTCATTACAAAATCTTTATATATCATCTAAAATAGTAATTTTTAACTTATTTCATCATAAAGGTCATGATTATGACCTTTGACCATTTACTGAATGTCGAAAAACAATGCTTGAAAAACTTAAAATCTACATTGAAATATCAAAAATACCTTAGATAGTATTTTAAGCACATATGTCTAAAATAGGTAATGACCTTGACCTTTGACCCTATTTTGAAGGTCATTTCAAGAAAACATCAAAACTGAAAACCCGAGGGCGTTATCTGTTCAAATAATCAAGTCATTACAATTTGAAGCCATTTTACGAAGTTTTCTAAATTTAATGCAAAAACGCGTTACCCATTTTTCGTCCAAATTTTCATGAAATGAACAAACTATAGGTTTTAGACTCTTTAAAAGCTAAATATCACATCAGATTTTTTCTCCCATCATCGGTTTCAGAGAACAAACTTTAGGTTTTAGACTCTTTAAAAGCTAATTATCACATCAGATTTTTTCTCCCATCATCGGTTTCAGAGAAGATGATTTTTTAAGATTTTTGAACCCCTAGGTCACAGTGACCTAGTTTTGGTAGCCATGGCAACGCCACGAAAAAAATCTGAATTGCACCAACCCATGCATGCTTCTGACCGAAGTATCATTGAAATCTGTCCAGTAGTTTCAGAGGAGAAGTCGAAAATAGGTGATAATGACGGAAGCACACACGCTGCGCTTTGCCATAAGCTTACACGACCTTTTGTTCGACGAGCTTAAAATGAATAGTCATATCACTTTTATAAATAGCAAATTTTATTATGAAACCCACGCTATGTGTTCATTAACCGGAGTCCCAGGTGATCAAGAACAGTCATTAAATTTACATACATAATATGTTAAGCCATTCACATTGTCAACAAAATGAATTCTTTGCCTTATTTACAAAAAACCTTAAAGTAAGAAGAAAAAAGCCCTTTGACTTTTCAAGGCAGAAATATAAACTTGAGTATTTGTAACAGAGAGAGAGAGAGAGAGCATACCAGAATTGATGGGGATATGAATGATTATAAATATCAATTAACGATTCACAAATCCAACTTCTTACATCCCACATAGTACCAAGAACCTCTACATGACTCTGTGTTGCAAATGACCGTTCCACTAGACTGTTCAATTCGGGCATTGTGAAAGCATTATTTTTTCTCATGTTTGTTGAAATCTTTGAGAACCTTTGATCTATATCTTCGTGGTTATGTCCCTTCATTAGGAAGCTAAGGTACAAATTGAGAAAATCATAGAGTGCTGTTAAAATTTAAAATTAAGGTTTTGATAATATACTTACCTTTAATGTGAAAAAATTGGCCATTGCAAAAACGTGACAGGTGGGTGAACAAGAAAATAATATCGAATTGGATCAAGCAGGATGAAAGCTTACATAAGCTATCCACATAAACATCCAAGCTGAACTAAAATACCAAACAGAAAAATAAAAAACCACTGCCTTCGGGGCTCTCACCTTATACGCCCCAACCCCTTAGTAAAATCCTGGATCCACCTCTGCTATATATATAAATATATATATATATATATATATATATATATATATATATATATATTAACGTTGGATATCTATTCAGGTGTCTGAAAGGAAATTATTTCTGTTACAGAAATGTGGCTCCATATTGTTAATTTTGATAGGTTGCTTGTAATTTTGTTGAGTTTCTGCGTTGCAAAATTGCAAAAAAGTTTAAATTTAACTCTTTGATGGTTTAAATCTACGTCGTCAAATCAAGTAGGTGTGACAAAATATAGGAAACTTACCTCTTTCACGAGACCAACATGACACATATATGCTAAGAATCCTGAAATGTATTTATTCTTATTCTCACGACCGCAGTTGTCACACTGTATATACAGGGTTTGCGGAAGATGTCCTTCTGGGGATAAGTGATCAGTAATGGCATTCACAATACATGTGACAGTTAAATTGGAATCATGTGGGAACTGGTTACAATCGATAAAAAACTTATCCTGGCGCCCATGTACAATTACACCAGTGATGTGAGTCTTCAGTGCTCCTAGGGCAGACTAAAATTATAATTCAAATGTAATACTATGCAAAACACAAAAATGTACAATTTGACATGTAAATTTAAACACAATGAAATGTTTATGACAAAATTAAACAAGAGGCCAAAAGGACCTGATACACTCACCTGATCAATAATGACTTGAAATGCATAAAATTCACAATAAAATTCACATTTTTGTATCTTGTAGAATGCAAAAACTCAAATTCATAAAATAATGAAATTGTGTAACAAAACTGTGTAAACATTCTTATTTATATATATATATATATATATATATATATATATATATATATATATATATATATATATATATATATTAATTAGTACATGTATATATATATATATATATATATATATATATATATATATATATATATATATATATATATATATAAAATGATTGCCTGTCAATACCTACAATATTCTGACGTTTATTCCTATTCAAAATGTTGATAGTTTTTTCCAGAGAATTAGCCATTTCAGTATTCTTTTGCATCTGTGACCTTGAGGTACCCTAGAGGTAAGATACCTTAGGTCTTTCCCAACCTCTGAAATGTGGGATTCCTGTCTTTGCTTGATCCATCCCATCAACTATTAAGCTGAGCGCATATTGTGGACGAGCTAATGCATCTGATTTATGTGCATAGTATGCTATGCGTTCATTCCTGAAAAGAGAAAATAACGTTCTAATGTTTATAAGAATGCAAATGATGTCTTAAATTACAAATAATATATTTACTTGTTTTCTACAAATGGTTTTTATATGAAGTCATAGTTTGTCATTCGAATATAAAGGAAAAGAACATTTATTATCACATGAAAACAACAACATTCTTATCATCGTATATAGAAAATCAATGATTTTTGGTTAATTTTCTAATTCTTTTATATGCAATTTTCTTATTATGCTCGAATATATGTATTTCTTGTTCATAATAAATACCTTTATCAAAAACAGCTATTTATTTCCTCTGGCGATTCAGATGTTCTTTCAGATCTCGTTTTAGGTTCTGCCTATCTGTTTCATTTGTTAACGTTGGTAATGTATTGCTTGCAAGCATACAAACATCACAAGGATTTATATTTCTGTGCTTGAAACAAAGATGTAAATACTTAAATTATCTAAAACTATCAATGTTTCCTAAAGTAGAAAATAAGGCTACATCAAATTTGAATCCATAAAAATGAGATTTAAACGCAGTCGCTCGATTATCACCCATTGGGAGAGCAAATCGTGAACACAAGATTTTAAAAATCTTGTTTAATTTATGTAAGATGAAACATTAAATATCTACATTATGTGATACTGATTTTACACTATAAAGTAGTCATTCTTGCAAGAAGGACATTCCAACTAATATCAATCATCTATGAAGTTAAACCTACAGCAGTGTAAAACTCTAATGATAGTCCTAGACAGAACACGTATATTTAATAAATAATCTTTGATTGTTCACATTCGCAACAAATCCAACTTACTGTTAGTGATATTTCAAAGACTGTGATAAAGTGTACCTAGTTGGAATTACATTTATTGAATATACAAAAGACTAAAAAGGTTGTATTTATATTATACCCAAAGACGGAATAAAATTAACTAGACGAATCTCCTCAATTAAACATTTAAATGAAATATAGACAAAAGCTTCAAATGCATTAGTCGATATATACTTTGTTTGTTAGTCTCGTAAAATCAATGTTATATTTCACTTACTGTAGAAAACAAAACATTATTTCCGTAGGTCATGTTGAACAACTTGTAAAAATGATGTTCAGTAACATGCTCTACTGGATGAAGCAAATATTCTTCATAAAGAAACTTTTTTGTCAAACAAGGTGGTAACAGTGTTTTTTCAATCTCTGGACTATAATCGCCATAAAATTTTAGAGTCATGTCAAGGAATCCAATAGCGTCAAAACCTGAAACAAAAACTGTAATATTAGAAGTCATTTTGAAACTTCATGTGACGCAAAAGATTTTCCCTAAACAGCGAAGTGCCATATTGTCCTAAGAAAAGTATTTTCCATCATTTGAAACTAATGCTCTTAATTTGAACACCGCACTCTTGATATCCCCAAGTACTTTTCAATTACTGTGTATGTTGAAGAAAAAATTCTTATAAACATAATGATTTTACTGAGCAATGCATTGCATTATGGGAATTATCAGATACGATTCTGTTACTAAATAAGACATCCAAACAGGATCCCATCGCTAAAACAGAGATAGTTTTTCATAAGATCTATAGAAGATTGCCGTCTTTTCTCTTCCATTGTTTTTTTGAAAAATTGTACTACCAAGGCCAAACCATTCAACTATAACAGACTTAAATCCTGAATTTAAGATGACCAGCTGATTGCCATATTTTTATCGATATGACTAAAAGGGCATGTTTGACAAATATAACCAAAGGAGAATCTCTTTACAAAATTTCATTTAGACCCTTCTTGCAGTTTTTTTGAAATGAAGCAATAACAATCTCTGATCTTGAATTCAAGATGGCTGCTTGAAAGATGTTTTTTCTGAACTGTCTGAAAAAGGTTTATTGCGAAACTAGGACTCCAGGGGAACACCCTGTTTTTTTTTTAAATCCTAGAATGATTTCTCTTGTAGTGCCTAGTAGCGAAAACGTTGGTCTTCAAATTTAAGATGAACGCTTGGCAATCATATTATTTTTTAAAATTCAAAAACAAAAATATGCACCATAACGAGGACCGAAGGGCAACACTTGGTAAAAATCTTTAAAAAGTTCCCTTGTTTTTCCTTTCTTAAAACAAGAGTTCAAAAATGGATCTTGACGCCCACCTTGTATGTGTTAGAGCAGGATAAATTAAACTGGTTGTAAATTTTGAAATGGCTAATGTCATATTGTACTCAAAAGGATGCCAGATTTATTATACTGTGCCTTTCAAACTGCACCCGATAACAATAAAAATTGATATCATTGGGTACAATAGAATCTTTACGGTACCTCTGACTATTTTTTATGATGGGAATTGGACAATACTGGAAAAAGTCTAATTTCTGATCGTTCCAAAATTCAGTTGGCACAACAAGACATCACCCGGAACCTTAATAGAAAATTTGGATGAAATCCCTTAAGTTGTTTCTGACAAGTACCAATAACAAGATTTTTAAGTTGGCCTCCATGGCGGCCATTTTGGATTCCAATCGGTCCCAAATTCATTAAGCCACAACTACACACCACCAGGAACTTAAATACGAAATTTAGCTGAAATCCATTCAGCAGTTGCTGACAAGAAGCGATAACAAGATTTTCAAGATGGCCTCAATGGCGGCCATCTTGGATTCCCGATCAGTCCTAACATCAGTTGACACAACTACACATCACCAGGAAGTTTAATACAAAATTTGGCTGAAATCCATTGAGTATTTTCTGACTAGAAGCGATAACAAGTTTTTCAAGATGGCCTCCATGACGGATTTCGGATTAGTCCCAAATTCAGTTAGACACAAAACATCAACAGGAACCTGCATGTAAACTTCGATTGAAATTCTCTTATTAAGTTTCTGAGAAGTAGCGATAACAAATAAAAGTTAACGGGCGGATTATGGATGACAGAGCACGGACGCATTATGATCTGAATAACCCACGGTTGGCTAAAAATCATATGATGCCAAACTAGTATCAAAACGAAACCTACGTATTAAATCTTAGAAAGATCCCTCTTGTTCCTGAGACATAACGATAACAAACTTTTAGAAAATTCAAGATATCCGCCTGGCAGCCATATTGTTTCTCAATCCGAATAAAAAAATATCTTCTACAACTACGATCAAGGGAAATCTGTGTACAAAACCTGTAGTTCATGAGAAAAAAGTGATAATAATTGTTTACGGAATTCAAACGGACTGACAGGCGGACAACACAAAAGCTCACCGACACTGAGGCGAAAGGTCAATTCAAATTCCACAACTGAATGATTTGATACACATGTGTAGTTTCCTTTTTTTAAATTTAAAAAAAAAATAATAATAATAATAATAATAATAAAACAAATCATCGAAAGACCTCCCAAGAGAAACATAAATGAATTTAGAATGACCTTGTCAATAGTTTTCACATTTAACACTTTATAACGAACTTATATTATAAGGTACACAATTTTGCAAAGATAAAAGTCACCAAGCAACCTGAAGATCTGCAAAAGCAGTGAAGGCGCTGGTCAAAAATTGTTTTGATATGATTTATACTAAAATTGTGTTTGAAAAATTTTTGTTATGTTCAGACTATATGTGTCTGTTCGGACCAACAAAAAATTAGAATTCCCTTGCAACTTCGAGATGACTGTTTTGGATTCTTTTCAAGTGTGTAACAGTCTGCTTTTACTAGTGCAACTGCGCGTTGGTAAGTAGCTTTACTGATTCCCATTATGTCCTTCCATTTCATTCTGAAAGGAATGAGAAACGATATTTTAAAAAGTAAGAGGATGGATGACTCCACATCTTATAATATATATATATATACAAAATCATAACAAAAAGAATTGAAGAAAAAGGGTTATGGTAATAAGCTCTATGCAGCTGAACCAATTTCTAACAAGTACATTGAAAAACTGCATAAATCTGGACAATTGGGTAATGATATTTCAACATCACTTCTTAACACAGTTCATTTTGGTAGGGGTGGGGGTGGAGAAGAACACAGGAAATTATGCTGGGGTGATATAGAGCTGCGATATGACAATGAATTGAATATGGAATATTTAGTTCACAATGAAAGACAAACCAAAACAAGAACTGGTGAGGATGTCAGAAATGTGAGAAATGGTCAGACTAGAATGTATGATTTGCCCGAAAATAAAATTAGATGTCCAGTCACCACATATAAAATGTACAGTGACAAACACCCTTCAAATTACTGTCAGCCTTACCACCCCTTCTACTTAGCGAAGGCGACACAGTACTACTAACCCATAGCAGAAAGATCAATGGTTTTTGTATGGGTCATTGGGAATAAATAAAATAAAAACCCTGATGAAATCAATGATGGAAACTTACAAATACCAGTGCACGAAAACACCTGTGGCATTACTGGACTATAATGTTTTGGATGAGCGGCAAGCTATTTTCTGGACGGGTCACAAAAATGCTCAGTCGCTAAACAACTACAGACGAGTTTCAAATGACAAACAATGTCATTTTCCAAAATTTTATGTGACATATGCGAAAATTACACACATGAAAATGCTGTCAATAAGGCGGGAATGCATATGTCGGCATCGTCCACAAAACACGGCTTGTCCCCAAACATCGCAAATTCAACATTTTAATCTATCTTTGACGGGTCAAACATCACTGGAGATGTGTTTTAACATTAATATTTATTAACAACTACCCTCACCAAAAGTGTCTTCAAAGCGGAAGTGCCTGTTTTTAGTGATGGCGATTTCGATTAGAACAGGGATGTATACATCCCTGGATTAGAAGTCATGTTTGTTGTTTTATGTTTCTAACTTTTTACCTAGGATGTTATGAGGCGCCGTTTCTGTATTTATTTACTATTTTCACATATGTTAAATTAATTTATGTATATCCATAAATCGAATTTAACATATGCAAAATTATTTTAGATATCCAAAAATAATTTTGCATATGTAAAAATGTATTTTTGCATATGTAAAAATGTATTTTTGCATATGCAAAAATACATTTTACATATGCAAAATGAGACGATTTTTACAGATGTAATTTTGCATATGCCAAAATTGACTTTTACATATCTATAAATTGATTTTTGCATATGCATTAATCGTTTTTACATATGTAAAAATAGCTACTGTTTTCACATATGCAAAAATCGATTTATGCATATGCAAAAACAGGGAGTGCTAAATGAATTCTCCCCATCTATTTAGTGCGGAACTTCTGTTAATTTTTAACGCAGGAAATAATGCACGGAAAGGTAAAGTTCTTTAAATATGCATAGGCTTATCTTTTTCACGAATATAAATGGAAAAATTCATTTATAATACATACTAAAAATTACAATTTTTATTTACCACTAAGAAACAAATTAATAATAAAAAGTATTCCTTTCGGGCTCATTAATTGGGGGAGAAATCGGTATTTTCAAGTTTCCTAACTTTATTTTGGTATATGTAAAAATCGATTTATGGATATGTAAAAATGGTTGCCTTTTTGCACATGCAAAAATGGATTTTTACATATCCATAAATCGATTTTTGCATATGCAAAAATTGATTTTTCAAAATGTAAAAATGGATTTTTGTTTATGTGAAAATAGTGAATAAATATAGAAACGGCGACTCATAGGATGTGACGTAATGAACCAGTTGCGTTGAGGAGAGGCACGAGAAATTTCAATTACATATTTTAAACATAAATTGAATTGAAACTTTGTTATTAATAAATGAAAATTAAATATAATAATATAATAATAAATCTTTTATTGTTAAATCGAGGTTACATTGTAAAAACATAAAAAATAAAACGATGTTATTCTTTTTTAAGTTTTATTTGTTTGCGATGCAGACTGACATTGCAGTTGGAATCAGGTAATGAAGCGGCTGTCAATAAATCGATACACCTCTGATTTTATTGATAAATCCAAACGGGAAAAAAGCGAGACAGCTATATAGCACTATGGGGTTCAAGTCAAGAATATCTAGCAACGGAGTTTTAATGGATATTCTTATCTGAGGTGCAAAAATACATATAACTTTAATGATATGCATGCTGTCAGGGTGTCAACTGTGCAATTTGATAGGGGTGCAAAGTTCGGGATACAATTTTATCGGCTTTCTCTGATAATGTACGTCCTTGGGTATGGTAATAAAATTGTAAACAATTTTTCATAAAGATATCTTCCATTAAACTTATATTGGATTTTATTATACCTGATAATAACAATACTATACGTACAGAGCTAGCATTTGGTTTATTGTTTAAGTGACGTCGTGTACCCCGCAATGTACATCACATTCCACTTCTTCGGAATCCTTGCGCACTTTCCTGCAGATTTATCATTCTTAGAGGTTGAAATTTTTGTCTTTCGTTTTATGATCACTTCATTTATTACGTGACGGGCCAAGACAAGAAAGTTTATGTTTAAATCTGGTTTTTGTATGGGTCATTGGGAATAAATAAAATAAAAACCCTGATGAAATCAATGATGGAAACTTACAAATACCAGTGCACGAAAACACCTGTGGCATTACTGGACTATAATGTTTTGGATGAGCGGCAAGCTATTTTCTGGACGGGTCACAAAAATGCTCAGTCGCTAAACAACTACAGACGAGTTTCAAATGACAAACAATGTCATTTTCCAAAATTTTATGTGACATATGCGAAAATTACACACATGAAAATGCTGTCAATAAGGCGGGAATGCATATGTCGGCATCGTCCACAAAACACGGCTTGTCCCCAAACATCGCAAATTCAACATTTTAATCTATCTTTGACGGGTCAAACATCACTGGAGATGTGTTTTAACATTAATATTTATTAACAACTACCCTCACCAAAAGTGTCTTCAAAGCGGAAAGTGCCTGTTTTTAGTGATGGCGATTTCGATTAGAACAGGGATGTATACATCCCTGGATTAGAAGTCATGTTTGTTGTTTTATGTTTCTAACTTTTTACCTAGGATGTTATGAGGCGCCGTTTCTGTATTTATTTACTATTTTCACATATGTTAAATTAATTTATGTATATCCATAAATCGAATTTAACATATGCAAAATTATTTTAGATATCCAAAAATAATTTTGCATATGTAAAAATGTATTTTTGCATATGTAAAAATGTATTTTTGCATATGCAAAAATACATTTTACATATGCAAAATGAGACGATTTTTACAGATGTAATTTTGCATATGCCAAAATTGACTTTTACATATCTATAAATTGATTTTTGCATATGCATTAATCGTTTTTACATATGTAAAAATAGCTACTGTTTTCACATATGCAAAAATCGATTTATGCATATGCAAAAACAGGGAGTGCTAAATGAATTCTCCCCATCTATTTAGTGCGGAATTTCTGTTAATTTTTAACGCAGGAAATAATGCACGGAAAGGTAAAGTTCTTTAAATATGCATAGGCTTATCTTTTTCACGAATATAAATGGAAAAATTCATTTATAATACATACTAAAAATTACAATTTTTATTTACCACTAAGAAACAAATTAATAATAAAAAGTATTCCTTTCGGGCTCATTAATTGGGGGAGAAATCGGTATTTTCAAGTTTCCTAACTTTATTTTGGTATATGTAAAAATCGATTTATGGATATGTAAAAATGGTTGCCTTTTTGCACATGCAAAAATGGATTTTTACATATCCATAAATCGATTTTTGCATATGCAAAAATTGATTTTTCAAAATGTAAAAATGGATTTTTGTTTATGTGAAAATAGTGAATAAATATAGAAACGGCGACTCATAGGATGTGACGTAATGAACCAGTTGCGTTGAGGAGAGGCACGAGAAATTTCAATTACATATTTTAAACATAAATTGAATTGAAACTTTGTTATTAATAAATGAAAATTAAATATAATAATATAATAATAAATCTTTTATTGTTAAATCGAGGTTACATTGTAAAAACATAAAAAATAAAACGATGTTATTCTTTTTTAAGTTTTATTTGTTTGCGATGCAGACTGACATTGCAGTTGGAATCAGGTAATGAAGCGGCTGTCAATAAATCGATACACCTCTGATTTTATTGATAAATCCAAACGGGAAAAAAGCGAGACAGCTATATAGCACTATGGGGTTCAAGTCAAGAATATCTAGCAACGGAGTTTTAATGGATATTCTTATCTGAGGTGCAAAAATACATATAACTTTAATGATATGCATGCTGTCAGGGTGTCAACTGTGCAATTTGATAGGGGTGCAAAGTTCGGGATACAATTTTATCGGCTTTCTCTGATAATGTACGTCCTTGGGTATGGTAATAAAATTGTAAACAATTTTTCATAAAGATATCTTCCATTAAACTTATATTGGATTTTATTATACCTGATAATAACAATACTATACGTACAGAGCTAGCATTTGGTTTATTGTTTAAGTGACGTCGTGTACCCCGCAATGTACATCACATTCCACTTCTTCGGAATCCTTGCGCACTTTCCTGCAGATTTATCATTCTTAGAGGTTGAAATTTTTGTCTTTCGTTTTATGATCACTTCATTTATTACGTGACGGGCCAAGACAAGAAAGTTTATGTTTAAATCTGCGTTATGTTTAAGCTCTCTTTCATTTCTTTATAACAGACTCATTATTTATAAAGAAATTATTGCCAGTTTTTGATACCGAGAAAGATGTTGTTTTAAAAAAATCCAATTTGACTTTGAAATATTTATTCACCCGTACAATGTGACTTAGTTATGAAAGGCATTCAAATTTTGTAAAAATGCTTCGCTGTTTTCCTATGGTTAATATTCGGTATAATAAACAATTTGTCGCATGCAGACGCATATTACAAGTACAAAAGAAATACATGTACATAAACTGTCAACCAGAGGATACTAAATTGATAAAATTTAACATTCCTTCATCAATATGATAGAATTTGAAAATTCTGCAAAATAAAAGCAAAAAAGTTATACAGCATTACTTTTCGTTGAACAAAAAATTTATTCTTTTACAGTAAAAAGAAACACTAACCTACATACAGAAACACCCTCAAAATTATGCATTATTCTCCGGTGCTCTTTTGACCATATACGTGAGCTTCTAACCAGTTCAAGTAATTTTGTTGTTCTTTTATCTCCTTGAACTATCGAGAAACAGTCTTTCTATCTTTCTAACAAGTGTTGTTTCATCTACTTGTTTCAAGAGCTGTTGTATACAATTTGTTTTACATGTGCACGTAGAACGAATATCTGCTAGAATCTTGTCCCGAAATATCTTGTATGACAATTTTCCTGTCGGAACTTTTGAAATATAGTCGCCTTAAAAACAAAACATTTCATAATTAAATCAAAGTATTTGATAACAAGAGGCCCAAATGGGCATGTTTCGCTCACCTGGTAAGCATGGATCTGAAGACATTCACAAGATTATGTTTGGATATACATGCAGTGTTAAAATTTCACTTACTCTTTTCACCAAACATTTGACAGAAAAAAACATGTTATATATTTTAAATGGCTATCTATCTTGTTTCTGTGTATCATATTTTAACTAATTCAACCAATAAATAAATCAACATAATGACTAATTATAGGCCAGTTTTTGCTAATTTTAGTAACAGCATCCAAATTTGAAATTGAACACAAACGCCGGACACGATTTTTAATCCTTATCTAGCAATGACTTAACTTACATACTAAATTTGGTTCATACCGATTCATTGGTTCCAGAGGAGAAGATTTCAAAAAATAGGCTTAAAACGCATCTAATTTGCATGTTACGCTAAAATTGCATAAACTAAAAATTTGACAGTAATTCCCGTTTTATATGGTAAATGGCTATTTATGTAGTTTCGGTGAACCAAATGTTAACTAAATCGGTCCATAAATAAATCCATATTGACTAATTTTAGGTTCTTGCTATTTTTAGTATCAGCGGCCATATTGGATATTGGTCGGTAATGCCTGAAATATTTTTTAATCTTTATCAACAAGGAACTCTCATACAAAATTTGGTTTAAATTGGTTCAGTAGTTTCACGGGGAAGATAAAAGTTTACGATGCTTGCACGCACGCACGTTTTACCATGCCATAAGCTCACACGGCTTCGCCGGGTGAGCTAAAAATAGCATTCACTAAACATAATGTTTATTCTGAAAGGCTTTGTAAAATATAACCAAATTTCAAATTACCAATTACCAAATATAATAATCGTGATCTTAGTTTTAAATCGTAATTACATGATGTTAAGTTTTAAAAAAGGAGTGGGGTAACGCTGTTTAACGTCCCAGTCAAGAATATTTCACTATATTGAGACATTTCCATCTATAGGCGAAAGTGTAGAAATTTTTCCTGTGCGTTGCGCTGATGGCATAATAAAGCAAGCAGGGTTCTTTATCATGTCACTTCCACCGTGACACGGAACCTCGCTTATTTTAAGTTCCCATAAAAAAAGAACCGTGATTTTCATTTAGTAATGCTGAGTTCTTGGCGAAAGAACAGTCACTAACCACTTTCAAGTCTTGGGGCAGATCCAGCCAGAGATCGAACCTACGACCTCCAACTTACGGAGCGAACACTCTACGAACTGAGCAACTGCAGTTGTTTTTTAAAAAAGGGGAAAAGCTCATTGACTGATTTTCAATAAAGTGCAAACATAGGTTTTTCTGCCTGGGCTAATTACATTTTTTTCCTTTTAAATTTAAATCAAGACTTCAAAAAAATTGGTTTTAAATTATTTCATAAAATCTACTGAGTCGTCCTGGACTTTTTTAAAATAAATGTAGCACCGTCACAGTGAGACTCAGTGTGACATTGAAATGATAAATATATGAATCTATCACATGCAATGAGCGCGGAATATTTTACAATTATATAGATTTATCCAAAGATGTACGTTGACCAATAGATATCTTTATTTAATTACCATCTGGTATCTCTTTGCTGTAGGCATCATCGATCAGATAACTTAGATCGATGATCTTTGAACCTATTATATAAAATGAAATATACATAATAATAAATATAATAATAATAATAATAATAATAATAATAATAATACATATATGACAGATAAGGAAAGCAAATAGATACTTATGCATCTTTACAACTAATATATAAAAATATAAGAAAGCCATGATGATAAAATATACTTGTCTAAAGTTACAATGAATCAACGTTTGTGCATAAATATCCTTGAAAAATGTAAAAAAAGAAATAAAGTTATAAAAGTTAATTACAAAATATTTTATTACCAAGAGCTATGTTGAAAATACAATCAATGCATCCGCCTGCAAAGTTGTAATAGGGTTTTGTGGAGACCCCAGATATTTGATCCCTGATGCAATGAAACAATGGTACATGAGTAAATCATTGTAAATGAACCGACGTATGAGAATATACATGGCGTGAAAATTTATCAAGTAGGTTCAAAGCAAAATGAAAGTCACTGCAGATAACTTTTGAAAGATTTGTATGCTTGAAGATCTCAAACGAAACCAAAATCAGTCTGAAATCTGGTGCAAGTAAGTGTAAACTATTTATAGTAACTGACCTTGACCGTTGACCTAGAGACCTGATTTGCAATCCCATGTTTTTTCACAGGGAATAAGTTGATTAAGTTGAGATCAATTGGACAAACGACGCGTCTCTGAATGCGGCGTGGAAATTCATTGTCTATTTATAGTAAGTGGGACCTTGACCTTTGACCAAGTGACCCATATCGTCACAAGGAAGAAGTTGACCAAGTTTGAAACAAATCGGACAAAAGGCACGCATTTAAATGTGCGAATAGGAATTTCTATTTATAAAAGAATGTGACCAAGTGACCCGATTTTCAATCTCATGCGATGTCTCGTCACAAGGAATAAGTTTACCAAGTCTGAGATCAAATGAACAAAACGGCGCACTTTAAATGCGCGGACACCAAATTTCCATTTATAATTACTGTGACCTTGACTTTTTGGCCTAGTGACATGATTTGCAATCCCATGCGACTTTTCGCAAGGAATAAGTTGACCAAGATAGAGATCAATCGGACAAAATGCATGTCTTTAAATGAGCAGAAACCAAATCTCTACTCATAGCTACTGTGAACTTTGACCTAGTGACCCGATTTGCAATCCCATTCGATGTCTCATCACAAGGAATCTGTTGGATAAGCTTGAGATCAATCGGAAATACGGCTCTTCTTTAAATGCAAGGAAACCGAAAGTCTGTTTATAGTAACTATGTTCTAGTGACCCGATTTCCAATCCCATGCGGTGTCTCGTCACAAGGAATAAAATGACATGTCTTTAAATGCACGGAAACCGTTGGGGACAGACAGCCAGATGGACAGAACCGACAGAACCATTATGCACCTCCTGTTTCATAGGTGGGTGCATAAAAAAGGACAATTCTTTGGATGGTTACTAAGAAGCGATTTTTGATTGCACTAATTGAATTACCCAAATTACAAGAATTGTCACTTAACAATTTACCAAGTTTCTACACACAGTGGTTTGTTCCAATAATATGGTTTGATAAACAGATTTCTTAGTTAGAATATTTCAACATAAAACTGTCTTCAGCAACAGGTCAAAAATATTTATGTTTGACAAGTCCAAGACAGAGACAAAATTTTGCTTTGTGACCAATTTCAAAAGCCATTTTCCAGAATTTTCCTTTAAAACCATTTATTTTGGAACAAAAGTTAAAATTTCCTATTTTGCAGTAAAATATTTTTTCATACCCAGTATTGTTTAAAAATATTTAATCAAAGAAAATAGTATGTTACCTTAAATTTTTCAATTATTATTATTATCATTTTTATTTATTTATTTATTTATTTATTTATTTATTTATTTATTTATTTATTTAACATTGGTTTGCACGGGGCTTTGATGACCTGGAGAGTACCTAAATAGACTTCTGTTGTCCATATAGGACCAGTTTCAACTGTTAAATAACGAGAAAATAGACTGAGTTTTGTAAAGCATTTTGAAATGTTGAGACATTGATTAAATACATATAAAATTTTAAGGTGACATTATCTTTCAGAAGTCTGTAAAAAATTTAGGAGGGAATATATTATATATAATGATTTTGTTTACAACTATTATATAATCTTTGCCTCTTGAAATAACATATCAAGTATTCTGGTTTATCCACATAGCCATACATAAACCAAGTTTCTTTAATTCACTTTTTCTAAAGTTGGTCAAAATTTGCATATTTGTCTGGTAGCTGCGCCATCTAACATACTTCAAACATAACTTAAATTAATTGAATTTGTATACAAATTTATAATCAAACGTATAAACTTTAATCAAACGTGATAATGTCTACATAATTCAAAATACACCATGACGTTAATTCCTAAAATTTTAAGAGTGGTTGTTAAAAATTGTGATGATGACGTAACATATATATTATACGAGTCATATATAACCATGCAAATTTATTATTGAAATGTACACATACCCATTTTCTATATCTTTCAAACTACCAGTACATTGATTAACCTGATGGAGAAAACAAAAAGTACGTGTTCAATAGTTTTAAATATAAACAACATTTTCTGTCACACATGTTCATGGTTAAATAAATGTTTAAGATATTAACGTGTGTGTGTGTGAGTGTGTGCGTTAGTAAAGAAAAAAAAACAGAATTGAATGATAACTTAAGTATAAAACTTAAGTTTTATTATTTTATTTTTATACTGAATAAATTTTTTTTATTCATAATTTTATTAAGATATTAAGAATAAATTCAAAATTGAATCAAAACTTATTTAAATGTAGGTTTGCATTGCAAAATATTCGTGATTTTTTTTTTTCAAATTAAAACCAATCTTTTGAAATTTATGTGTTTGCCCCTTTTATTTCCATATTGAATTTAACACATCCGAGAATATCCATTATATTTAAAGTGATTTAATATGTTGAATTTACATATTGTAATGGCATTCCAAGCTCTGGTGAGAAAATTCTTTACTTTTTATAATCAAGTTGAAAAGTACAATTTTAGTGCAATTTTTAATATGCAAAATTTTAAATCTTTTCTATTTTTTCATTTTTCTTTCTTTTTTTGTATATGATTAAACAAATGAGATCTGTATAATTCTAATTATTTTCTGATTATTTAATTTATTTCTTTTCGACTATTATTTTTCATTTTTTAATTTTTGCTTTATTACAAATTTATTATGAACACAAACATTATATATTCGTCGATCGGTCAATTGGTTTTTTATCTTTGTATACAAAAATGTTACTTAAAATTCTTTCATATATTAATAAAATTCCTTTATTTATTTATTTATTTATTTATTTATTTATTTAGTCACTTATTCATTGTCTAAAGAAGCAAAAGAACCAAATGATATAAAGACATAAACAGGTAATACGATATTACAATAGAAGTTCAAGTTATTGCCTTAGGTTTACAACTCTTCAGCATTAGAATACAATTGCCATGTGCTAATTTTTGAATTATTTATTTTAAAAATTAAAAAATTAGCACATGAGACAATTACAAAATTTTACTTATATGCCTGTCTCGGATCCCGGTATCAAAACATAAACTGTTTCCAATACAAAGTATTTTATTATTTAAAAAAGAAAGAGGGAAAGAAAGAACAAGAATTAAAATACTGGATGATTAACAAGTGACTTGCGATAGATAAATGAAAGGAACCAATTCCTTGTCTGTTGAAAGTCGAAATTCTATCTGCACCTTGAGTTGTATATACATCATTAATTTAATCCACGTATAACCATGATCCGGCCGAGACGGTTCGATCTACGACCTTCCACACTCGAAGCAGACGCTCTGACTGAGCAACTTAGACTGAGCAACCGAGGCTATTGAGCTACATTTTAACTTTAAAAGTGTGCCGTATAGTTTCGTGGTATACTAAATTACATATGTACCGGCTCAACGCAATGACGCGGAATTTTAATTAAGGAATAAGTGTTGTATATAATATGATAAGCGGCACAGCTTTAAATTAAACAGATGTAGAGACTCTTTAAAATTAATGGAATTTCACGATTGCTAAATTGTTTATATGATGGACATAAAAACTATCAGCATCTGATCCATTAATTTATTATTATTATTCGGCATTTGTACCAATACGTTGTTTAGCTGTATTATGTTTGCATGTAGCACAATTACAAAGAATTGATATAAATATAAACATATATATATATATATATATATATATATATATATATATATATATATATATATATATATATATATATATATATATAGTAGATCACTGATAAATCAATCAAATCACTAATCAAAAAATGATTTCAGCTTACTTATTTTTTTTATTTTTTTTTTTTTTACAAACATTTAAGACGGACGTAAACATTTAAGATAACGGAGATTCAATTGTCATGTACTGTGTGACGCAAGAAATACTGTAGATAAAAACCACCAACCAATGTTTATACAAAACACACGAGAGAGATTAAAAAAATGAAACAGCATTTTGTAAAAGAAAATTATCTTTCCAAACTATACAAATGTGAAAAAAATTAAAAATTAAAATAATTTTTAAATTCAATAGCTAAATAGATAAATAAATAAATAAATAAATAAATCATAAGGTACTGATTCGGTAACCACGATTCATAAAATTCTAGTGAAGACAATTATTTTTTACTATGTGATAGACAACTGAATTTATTATTGTTTATTCTATTATGGAATTCGTCACAACAAGGCTTTATAAATCCAGTTATAGTTTTATTCAATGTCATAAAGTCTGTTGGTATAATTCTAATTGTTAGCGATATAAGATTTCTAAATTTTTCGTAAAGCACCATTATTAAATCAAATGGAAACCAATACATGAACTCAAATTACTGAACTATACATCACTGATAATATATTTTTTGCAAATATAAAGGATAAACCTGCTCGCTTTTGTTTAACACTCTAAATTACTACTACTGAAAAATTAATTTAAAAAATGTTGTAATATAATATTGTAATGTATATATTGATGATATGTAAATGATATTCTAGGTATTAAACTAATTGTGCTACTTTTGCTTCAAGTTAAAAGAAAAATGCGTAAAGTGCATTGTTCATATTGTCACAGTTTCAACCACGGATTAGATTTTGCACTGTACTGGCTGTTATCGCCGTAATCCCAGAGTAACTGTGCACCTTTCGGGATATCATTTAATGTAATAATGTATAAGCTTTTAATTCCTTCAGAATTTTTTTTAGATGCAAGTTGACAATTGGGGGAGACTTTTGAATGATTGCCATATCTTCCTATGTTTTCATGCGACTCGAACATAACGCCCTTTTCGTCTCGGTTGGCATCCAATATCATTCCGGTTTTCGGGTCGTGAACAGCAACAGGGACAAACCCCTTTTCTTCATAAAACGTCTCGCGTTCTTTATTTTCTGCCTTGTTTATCCACTGACCCCGGTATTGAATGACAATATAATTTTTAGGAATATCACAAGCTGCAAAAAGACCATATCCAATTTTTTTATCAATGAAATTTTCGGCAAAGTACTTTCTCTTCAATATTACTCTCGCCACATGTATTTGATTTGACTGTCTCACGCGATACCCTCGACAGCTGCACATAGTATCCTCTAGGTTTTGAACTCTCTCTCCAATTTCTCTGTATGGCTAGTTTTCTAAATGCTCTTCAAAAACCAGATTAGGCTTGACTGATTAAGTCGAATGCTTTATTTTCGTTCGTCTTGCCGCAACGGACAGAAATATATCCCAAATACGAACAAAGTAAATCATTTGTTTTTAATATGTGTTCCGAAGGTTGAAGCAGTTTGCTAAAACTGTTTAAATACGGAACAAACGAACCCGTGTCTCTTGGGTGGGAATCCGTGCCAAATAATGCTCGATTTCGGGGCATAATTTATTTGATCGTAAAGATGAAATATATGAATTCAAACAAAGCGTCGATGAAGTTTTGCATGAGCGTGTGATGGTAGATGGAAATTCTTCAGCTTAAGTCACTTTGAAACATCGATCATAACTGAAGTGAAGAGAAAAAAAAAATAAAAAAAATATTTTGCACACACACATTTCGGGGCATAATTTACTTGATCGCAAAGATGAAATATGTGAATTCAAACAGAGCGTGGATGAAGTTTAGCATAAGCGTAGATGGAAATTCTGCTTAAGTCACTTTGAAACATCGATCATAACTGACGTGAAAAAAAAAATTAAAAAAAAAATTGTGCATATTTATATATAATTAATAAATTTATAAATTTAATTTACTAGTACTTTTTCCAGATAGCGGGAATTGTAAATATTAAGAATATTAGAGTACTCTTAAATTAATATGGAATTCAAAAACTCTTTAATTGCCATGAATAACGAAATATTTTCATATTGCGATATATACTTTATATAAATAATTTCATGACATCGAAGTAAGGGATTCATGTGTTCCATTAATTGTTAGTGTTGAGTGCTCGCAAACTGATCAATACATGACCGTAATTAATCTGCATTGGCCATACGGGGAATATCACAGAATATATTCAAGAAGTCTAAGAGTACGGGTAAAATATAAATTTTGGCCAATAAGTGAACATTTGGTTGATTGTTCGTTTGAATTTACATAATATCACATGACTATTAAACATGTAACATTGTTCTGTAAACATATAATTATTTTTCTTTTATTTATTGACTGATTGATTCATTAATTTTTTTATTGTTCGCTTTTCTTGCAAAGCGGGATGGGTCTAGTTGCTTGATATAGAGTATATATAAGAGGGAATTATAAACTCTTAATAGTAACCGACTAGTTGAACATCGCCAATTAAACAAGGGGTACAAAGGATTTTTCGATTTTATGGTGGTTTGAATGGTTCTGATCAATCATTCATTTTTTCCAACTTTCAAACCAGGTCTTTTATTTTATGCAGTGTGGAGCAAGTAAAATTGGTAGTGGTGATGGTATTATTTTGTTTAACTCGCAACAGCAATTTTTCAGCTATTCACGACGAGAACAAGTTTATTAGTCTAGGATTTATCTATGAACAGTTTCATTTATGCGTATGAAGTTGGTCTGCCTGAAACTAGGGCGTATTCAGGGCGACTTTAAAGTGCTAGCTCACCGAATCAGTACGCCTCAGACTAGGGTTCCACTTCCCAGTCACATTTTACTGACATCAGGTAAACCAGTCGATAACCTGCCCCCTTAATGCCATGCGTCAGGAAAGGAAGCAGCATCTCACGACCTGTCACACTCAGTAAAATTGTTCCCTGTTTTAAATTGTAGCAGACGTTATTATTCAATCTTCTGAAAAATCAGTTGATGCATTTCGAATGTATGCAAATTCTCAGCTAGAGTTTAATAATACAACCCGACTACAAGCTTAAAGACTTCTTGTGAAATTGCCGGGGTGCTTTTAATTTGTTGAAGAAAGAAAGTCGGAGTTCACAGAAAACTTATTAACCCGAAATTAAAACATAAAAAAGGAGAATCTTTTGATTACTATTTGAAAAAATAAAAGTCAACTAGTTTTGAGCCCGGTTGTCTTTTTGATTTACAGAAGTAATCAGTCTCATTTAACTAGATCTATTATATATATATATATATAGAGAGAGAGAGAGAGAGAGAGAGAGAGAGAGAGAGAGAGAGACGTTAAGCAATTTGTCAGTTGCAATGACAAACGATATCGTATGCATGTAAAAAATATTAGTCAAGGTATGCGTAAATAAGACGCTTAAAACCTCGATACAAATTTCTTCAATAAAAAGAAAGAAAGAAAAAACAAAATTACCTTGAACTTAAATTGAAGAGAGATTCTATTTGTTGAGACAATGACTATATGGCACTACTTATTTCTTACTCTAAAAGACAACATAATTTCATTCATGAAATTACTTTTTAGCTTTCTGACACCTCCCGCTAATCAGTCAACCAATGAAATCGTACATCATGAAAATATTTCTAACGATTTCTGTGATAATTTGGTCATATGTAAGATATCACTATCGTAAATCAAAGTACTGAAAATACTGTTACGAGTTGCATCATAAACGAGTTCAGCTCTCTAAAAAAAGGAATATAACCTCAATATATGGGATATATATTATGATGATCCGTGCAATAATAAAAATAGAACTGAAAATATTTGGTTTTTAGGCTTTTCTTTGATAATTCACTAACTTTCAAATTATTATTTCCTTGGTTTTCTGGGTTTTTTGAACAACAATAACAATTTTGCTTTGATTCAAAATAACTGGTTTATTTACAAATAAAAATAAAATAGCGCAAAAACTGAATATTTAGAATGCACAGAATGGAATTACAATTTTTATGAAAGCAGGACTGTATATAATTGGAATAACTAGACATTTAAATTTGAAAAAAATATATAGGAGGTGCACAAGCCGAGTTGCAAGTTCATATTGGAAATGTTAGATACACATACCAAATTTGAGTTCATTATCTGCGGGTGTTTAAAAAAATGTACGGAAAACTAATATTTTAAAGAAATTGTCTAAGTGCAAGGTCCATAATTTTGTCAAAAATCAGTGAACCGGAACCAAACTCAAACTTGATCTATAACTCATGTCGATATATTCAACAAAAGTCATGGAAATTTCTTTCATGCATTAGAAAAGGGATATCTGAGAAAAAGCTTATCATATACCAGACATGGGATAATTGTAATCAGTAATCGTGATTACTTGTAATCACTTACTTTTTTCAGTAATCAGAATTAATCAATAATCGGCTATATCCTGATTACAAGCTATTGTAATTGTAATCGATTACTTTTGAAAATGACAGTAACCATGATTACTTTCTGAATACTCTTGTAAAGAGTTATGATAACCCGAGTTCCTAACAATGTTGTGAAAAATTCATAATTTAGCATTTTAACACTTAAGGTATTAATATGAAATTTTTAACAATTACAGTTTATTTTAATATAAACTGTCTATTATTTAATATTCATAGTATATAATTATTGATCTATTGAAATTAAGATATTATTTAATTATTGAAACATAAGAATTTTATAGAGTATTTATCTTGAAGTATACATAAAATCTGAGTAAGGTATATAGGGATTCAATCTGTCTGTTTTACATTTTAATTAAATACAGTAAATGGACTGGGCAAGCTGCACAAAGTTTATTCTACATTTGAAATAAACAAAAACTACCAAAACTCTTTACAATGATTTACATAACAGGCCATTTTTGGTCATTTTAATCAAAACAGAATAACTTTTTTTTTTTTTTTTTTTTGTTGTTGTTGTTGTTGTTGTTGTTGTTAAATTTCATTTTATTAAGTTTTATAATATAGTACTAAATTAATTACAAATAAAACAGGACAGTACATTACTGACAAGAAACCATATAGCAGTAATTAAGGTTAAAGAATAAAATGCTATTGCCCTTAAGGGATATTTCACTTCTTTTTATAATTTTCAACATATTTGAGAATTATACCTGGCGGCATTGACATCTGACCATTAGTTTTTTTTTTTGTTAATTAAAAAAACTGACTTGCTAACATCAGATAGATTTAAGTTCAGTAATTAAATAATTAGGTTGTGTATATATATGTGTGTTGTTACAGAACATGCTTTTATTTGTACTTGGAATATAAGAAAAACCCAAAAAAGTAAAATAATAAAGATTCATAGAACTAAGCAGATGTAATCAGAGATATTCATCATTACTTTTCAAAGGAATTGTAATTGTAATCGAATACTTTTCAATTTCAAAGTAATTCCAATAAGGTTTATCAAAGTAATTGAAACAAGTATCGTAGTCAATTATTTCTCAAAGTAAATGCCCAAGTCTGCAATATACCTCATGTACATGTGGCCTCGTGACCTTGACCTTTAACACACTGAACCTAAAAACAACCCCAACCAAGATCTTGTTCCAATGTATTCACATGTAAAGTTAAATGGAAAAAGCTCTTGAATTGTTAAAGTAATGTAATAATTATCTAATTATTCCGTACCATCTGATAAATGTGTGGACAAATAAGAATTGTTTTCTCATCTGTCCACAAACCACATGTCATAGATAACTGGCTTGGGATTAAAGTAATTGTGTGTAATCATGATGTTGATTTTGTGACCAGATTTTTTGGTGAAATCCGTTTGCGCCATTTTACCGTCCTTTTCCGTCACAACTCATTTGCGCCAGTATATCACTTCCGCCACTAACTTTTTGAAAGCCATAAGTCGTTTTGCGCCAACATAATTTCAAATTCCCTCTTCCTTTATCTGGATTTGGGACTGGCAGTATCTATGCTGTCATGTGCTCCTGTTAAATTTTTATGAAATAATAACGTGCTAATTGCGTTTGAATCTATTAATATTTCATAAATATTACTAACACATGGCAATATTACCGATGGAGTTAAAGTCATTTTAATTAACTATTAAAACACACTAAGTCTTCTAGATAAAATCCTCAAATAATTTAAAATCAATTTATATATATATTCGAGTGAGATCTAAAAACTTTTATTATGTGACTATACTTACTTATTTTCATTTTGATTTGTAACTATTTTGAACAAAGAACATATCACCAGATCACAACTCATCATGTTTTATGAAAATTTATAACATGAATTACCTATATAGGTAAACTGGCGCAAAATAAACCAGTTTCTGGTGGAATTAAAACACGGAAATTTTAAACTTGTGGCGGAAATTATACCTCTTAAAAAGTGTGACTGGCGCAAAAGGACGCTTCCCGATTTTTTCAATAGGACTATAATCCCATATCCTTGTCTGAGGGGATAAAAAAGTCCGGAAAACTAATATTTTAAAGAAAGTGTTGAAGTATAAGGCCCATAATTTCGCCAAAAATCGTGAACCGGAACGAAACTCAAACTTGGTCTGCAACTCATGATGGTTGACTTACATACCAAATTTGAGGTCAATATCTACAAGCATTTAGAATAAATTCCGGAAAATTTAATTATATTTTAGGCCCAGTTTTAGTTGTATAAAAATATGGAATTTTCTCTATGCAGCACAATATTAGAATATGATTTTTTTAGACCTGAATTTCAATAATCCATGTGTTGATATTCTAAGGTAGTACCAGTATATTGTTTTTCAAGAAATATCATGTGTTCTAGGTGACAGGAAAAAAAGTCATATGAAAAAAAGTCAGGGAAAAAAAGTCAAGGAAAAAAAGTCATAGGAAAAAAAGTCATAGGAAAAAAGTCATTGGAAAAAATGTAATAGGAAAAAAGTCATGAAACAGGAAACTGTAGTATTTATTTAATTATTTTATTGTTGTATTTATTTTGAAAAAATAACATTCACAAAATGTTTTACTAGTACAAGCTTGTGGTTAAACTTAAACTGGGTCGGTAGCATGTATTGATAAACACAAGCTCGTTTGCTCAGTGCAAATGATAAGATCAAAAGCATGCCTTTCTTTGAATTGTATGCTAAAGATGACAAATAATTATTGTTTATAAAAAGCATTTCACTACAAAGAGCTGAACTTCATATTTTCAAGAGTTAACCTTTTTAATTATCAGTTTAAGAACTAACTAAATAAATAAAAAAACAAAACATCAAAGACTTTATTTCAGTAAAATCTAAAAAAAAAAAAAAAAAAAAAAAAAAAAAAAAAAAAAAAAACAATTTTTTAAATGGGTATATATACATGAACTCTTTGTGTTAAGCCTCAAATTTAAACTTAAGTCCAGACTTAAGTTGTTTTTGAAAATAAAATTTAAATTTTCAAAATTTCTTCAAAATTTTCTTGGATTTTAAAATAAAATAACCAGAAATAAATATTTTCCCCTATTTCCATGTATCTTTCTTAAATATTTCTTTCATAGTAATAACAAAGTCAAGTCCACACTTGTGTCTTGTTCGTGATTTTGGGGCCAGGTTGTTAAGTTAATATTGAAATTTAATCAGTTAGAACCCAATATTATTATAAAATAAATGAAAAATATCTGTATTTTCAATTAAATGCTATATGACTTTTTTTCCTTAACTTCTTTCCTTGACTTTTTTTCCATTGACTTTTTTTCCTTTGACTTTTTTTCCTTGACTTTTTTTCCTGTGACTTTTTTTCCTAGATTCGTGTTCTATTCAATCCGTCCCATTTTCAATGTATGATCAATGAAAAGAACATTACAAGAGAAGGACACATATTAATAATGACTATATTTCTACCTTTACCTCTCTCTCTCTCTCTCTCTCTCTCTCTCTCTCTCTGTTTAGAATTTCATATATTTCATCAGTACCACTTTATGAATTGTTAAAAATCTGTCACCAGGTATTCATTGCATGTGTTTGTCTAAGCATTTTGTATAAAAAGTAAAATTAATTTTTCCGAAATACTTCTGATATTTATGCAGGTTGTTTATTGCAAACATAAAACTTCTCACTAATCTGATGATCTAAGGTCATTTAATGTGAATGATTAACATATGTTTTAAAACTTTAGATATTTAGCAAAATGTATATTCGAAAGTTATAGTGTGTGTGTGTGTGTGTGTGTGTGTGTGTGTGTGTGTGTGTGTGTTTTTACACCATAGATAAAATAATGAATGAAATTCTTTTAGGGAAAAGTTGGAGACATACTTAATATATTTTCACTCTCAAGCAAGACTCCAAAATTGGACTCCGCCACTCCACTACACACTCCACTCCATCACTCAACTCAATAGAATGCACGTTGCCCCAAAAAAACTTTTTGATATTTAGTTCATCAAAGGTGTAAAAAACCAAAAAAATGATATAATCGGTTATATACAAAATACTCGAACAAAAAATGTGCTTCGAAACGATACATGGGGTGATATCATCAACTCTTATTTTATTTTGAAAAACTAGTAATCCATTGTCAAATTTGAAGTTTAAAAACCTGGAGAATAAAAAAAGATTGAAGACACGTGGTAGAAGATTAATAACGTGTGTGTGTGTGTGCGTGTGTGTGTGTGTGTGTGTGTGTGAGAGAGAGAGAGAGAGAGAGAGTAATAAAATACTTTAAGACGCTGACTAATGCATTTTTGTAACTTGTTTAGCGCACCTATTTGTTTAATGTATAAAACATGTCAAACTTAATGCCATGTATATCTTTAAATCGTACGTGAATTATTATAGCAGTTACGATAAGAATTTAAGGTCGAATGGTTTATGTCAGTGTTCATTGTCATGCCAAGCAAAGTTCCACTGATAAATTCCAGCAGTTTGCCCAGTATAAATAATGACTGTGTTTCTAGCTTCAACATTACTCAAAATGTAATCAACAATGCCCACATGTTTATCACCAATTTCAATGCGTTCAGATCGAGTAGTCACATGATCAATTACCACCAAATCAGGCCGATTAAAATTAGTAAAAAAATTTTCAAGTATTTTCAGTGTTTTAGTCCGAATACAATAACGGACCTCCATAATATCAATATAAACTGCATTCATATTACGCTTATAAAGATATTCAAGTACAAAATGCAAAGCAACAGATGTTTTACCAATCCCTGCCACACCTGATAAATAAATCTCTTTCCCTCTGATACCTGATTTACGAATATCCACAGTGATACCTAAATTTGACTTGAATTCTTTTGTGAATTTGGTTTTTATGTACTGCTTAAGGGATAGTACGTTTAATTCAAAACCTACAAAAATGTTCTTTTGAAACTTCTCCGGAGTACTGTCTATATCTTTCAACAAACTTTCATCATAGAGTTCTTCAATGGCCTCCTGAAAAAAATAAAAAGAAATCTTTCGTAAGATGTTCTGTTCAAAAATGAAAATTTACTAAAGCATCAAATATCATTAAGCTATACATGAAAGCTGACTTCCATATAAAGAAAGCTGACTTCCATGAAATAGAAATCAAGCTCATTAAGCCTTTACCACCAAGCCTTAATGACTTCCAATTTATTTTTTTTCCCACTTATTTCAACAACAAGGCAAGAAGGGCCTGTAAATTAAAACTCTTCTGATCAAATCTTCTTTACAGTAGGGTAAACTTACAAGTTGTCTAAAGTATGTGCTTACACAGCCTAGGTTCAACTACACACCGGACATTATCCTAGTGTGAGAAAGTTTGTCAGTTCACTTGCTGAAGGTCAGTGGTTTACAAGACTCTCCAGTTTCCTCTGCCATTCATCATCTAAAAGTCTTCATAAAAGTGAGATAATTTTAACTGGGTGTTCAACAAAATTTTTGAAAAATTGACAGTAGTAACAAGAGGCCAAATTGGCTTATACAAAAAGTTTATAGTTTTCCAGATATATTGACAAATTATCTACCGTTAATTTCATCAATTTTCCCCATACATATTTTGCCATTTCCCTATTTTGAGCTTCATGACTAACAAGAGCACCGCTGAGCCGGGCAATAAATGCCCGTTTATGTCTGTAATGTAAGCAGGAATAAAAAGAGGGGGTTAAATGATATTGGAAATGTCAATTATTGGTGATAGTCAAGATCTAGAGAAATTGAACACAAGATACGAGAAACTGGACGAAAAGAACCATAACTACAATTTTGCAGAAAGCTGAAACACAAATTTGACTTTGAACTCAACCTTCGACCTTGACATTCAATAGGCTGACCTAAATTTTATACGCAACACACCACCTTCCCATAATACATGTTTGGTATAAGTTTCATCTTGATATCCTCATCAAGTCAAAAGATATGGACCGGACAAGAAAGACAGAGAATTTGACCTTTGAACTCTACCTGTGACCTTGACATTCAATACTGTGACCTATATTTCATACACAAAACACAGTCTTCTCATAATACATGTTTGGTATAAGTTTCATCTTGATATCCTCATCGAGTCAAAAGATATGGACCGGACAAGAAAAACAGAGAATTTGACCTTTGAACTCTACCTGTGACCTTGACCTTCAATACTCCGACCTAAATTTTATACGCGACACACTGTCTTCCCATAATACATGTTTGGTATAAGTTTCATCTTGATATCCTCATCAAGTCAAAAGATATGGACCGGACAAGAAAATGTTAACATACGGATGGACGGACGGACAACGCCATACCATAATACGACCGTTTTTTTAAAACGGGCGTATAATAAAAATTTAGGGAAACTATAACAATAGCTTATGCTCAGATGGGCTATTAATTGAAATCCACATTAGAAATATGATCGAAAAATGGCTTGAAACAGTACTAAAAGTAGAACTGTAAAACAAAGCACTGCTGTGCTGATCTACAGTGTAGTTGAAAATATGTTAAGGAAAGGGATGAGAAGATTGAAATCTACATATCCATCAATATACAGTTTTTAGAGTTTATTTAAAAATATCTTTTCTACATTCAGAACTAGTTATTCAGATTTTTAATTGTTCGTTCAAACAATGTTATGGAGATAAAAAGAGCATAAATCTAGTTTACAGTATTATGGAGAGAGAGAGAGAGAGAGAGAGAGAGAGAGAGAGAGAGAGAGAGACATCCATATGAGAAACCTGTAACTTTTTGTCAGGTAATTAAAGCCCTGGCAAATAAATTTCGTACCAACTGCATTCTTATTTTGTCAGATCAGATTTCATACATGTCAGGGCTTTTCTCCAGGCAATCTGTTTTCCTCCATCATCCAAGAAATAGCTTCCATGATATAAGTGAGAAAACTGCTAATCCCCTAACTCTTAGGATTCAGTTTCCATCTTAGGATTTATTTTTTTTTTAAAATTAATTGTTATTATTTTGTTATTGGCTTTATCTGTAGAAAACAATGTTCAGCTCAGCACTGGTATGATTTAAAAAAATGTTGTAATGTTAATTAACAGACTTTTTTCCTTAAAAACTTAATGCAAAATGCTTTGGTCAGCCTAGCTTCTGAAATAAGATTTAGCTTTAAACATGCCTTAATAAAATTATATTTTAACATTTTTCACACTTAAATGAAAATGTGAAATATAATTTAAAAAAAAAAAAAGAAAGAAAGAAGGAAAAACAAAGAAATATTATAGAGTTAAACAATGACATTCTTTTATTCTTTTAGAGTTATTCCCCTTTTGTAAACAAACAGTGTCATGGCTTCCTGACTTCAAATTTCTAGAGATTATTTTTCATCATTTTATGGGAATATGATTTTAATTATAAATTCCTTTGTGAAAAGGAATATTCTGGGAGGATTTGTTGTTTTATTTAATTTTCATATAAAAAAACGAAGTATATTATTGTTTACTTCTGACACTTCCTGTTTTTATCTTTGTATATAAACATTGACAAAGACGATTTCTAAGTAAATTTCTGAGTATTTTTGGATGATAGGGCTAAGTTACTTCAATCAACAGATAGATGTATCCATGACACGCAAGGGTGATCGTCATGGTAGCTAATTTTCAGATTAACACACTTGGATATATCCGAAGATAATGTATATACATTTCATTGTGAGCAATATACAGAAGCGCCACAAGGATGACCAAGTTACGAACAAACTGCATCTGAAAAAATATACTATTTTTTCATCATCCGCCCTTAGATGGTACTTTAAATATACAATATACACTGGATATATACAGTATGCTACTGCTGTTTTACTATCAGTCGGACTACTTTTTTGTAGGGTTAAAATATTGGGCAAGACCCAAATGTCATTCTCGGTACCCATTAAATGCCATGTTAACGGGTAAGGCTGAATTTTATCCATGATGTTTGATATGCAAAAAAATCCAGCTTAATTTATCCTGATGTGAAGATCTTAAATTTCCAAGTGTGCACTATTTCTGATGCCCACTTATTTCATGGTAAGGTGGACTCCCTTAAAATCCAGTCAGTGACATTCTACTAGCTCCGCCTGTTTCACTAACCTTCGGCAAGTTAAACTCAGCGTGCGCTGTAGAAAAAATTAGGTCATGACCTTGACCCTGTTTTGAAAGTCATTTTAAGAAAACATCAAAACTGGAAGCCCCATGTCATTATTTGTTCAAATAGTCAAGTTATAACAATTTAAAGTCATTTTACAAAATTTTCAAAATTTAATGCAAAAATGAGTAAACCATTTTTTGTTGAAGTTTCATGAAATGAACAAACTGTAGACTTCAGATCTTAGAGAAACTAAATATCACTTCAGGTTTTTTTTCCAATCATCGATTTGGAGATGAAGATTTTTGAAAATTTTTGCACCCCTAGGTCACCTAGTTATGGTAGCCAGGGCAATGCCACGAACAAATCTGATTTGCACAAGCCCATACATGCTACTGACCAAGTATCACTAAACTTGTCCAGTAGTTGTGGAAAAGCCGAAAATAGATGTTTATGACACACGCACACATGCACAAACACACATACATGTACACACATACACACACTGTGCTATGCCAACAGCTCACATGACACATGGTCAGGTGAGCAAAAAATTTGTTATTACATTCAAATATAGCAATTGAATAATAGCCACCAAGAATAAAAACACAATATTTGCATCGTGCAGACGTGAGACCAATTGATACAGATTGAACCTTTAACCAATGAAACCAGAAAAGGTTTCTAGGTTTCTGTGTTTAATTTAGGATTCATGAAATAACTTGATAGAACCTGAATTAACCTGCAAATATGATCCTCTATTCCCTAACTTTTTTAAAATACTTTTGTACAAATCATCAGGGTTTTACGGGACACGCAATTCTAAGTTTTCTACACAAAATAAATTATGCTGGACACACAAATTATATAATATGCCTCCATTGAGGACGCAAAAATTTTGTTAAACAATTTCATTGAACTCAGACAGTGTGTGAGAAAACTGCGACAAAGTACTGATTTTTCAAAAACTTCTAAATGTTGGAATTCCCCGAGTACTATAAATAAATCAGAATGTATAAATAGCACTCGGATATTTCTGGCGACATTTTGATTGGCCCGTAGTCTTATTCATGTTACATCATTAAGAAACATGACACCGATCTCTATGACACACTCTCCATGACAGCTGTCACTGGCATGATCACCAAACAACAAAGTAGTCTTGGTGATTTCTTCAATTTAGAAGTAAAAGAAAAATCAAAGTACTGAAAGTACTGAAATTCGCGAAGGTCTGAATGAAAACTTTTGTAAACATGTGTTTACTATTCTATTTTTAGTTCAGTGATAAAAAATGTCAACAAAATAAAATACAACCAGGGGTGAAATGTTTAGTTTCTGTTAATTTTAGGAGTGAATTTACTATTTAATTAAATTTTCTACCATGAAATAAAATTATATACTAATCTCACTTGTGCTTTATTACTATCCCTTCCATTTCTTGGAACACCAAATGTATGACTCTCACTAGCATATCAGTACATTATGTAACATACGGTAAATTTTTTATCACTTTTTAAAAACTAAATTCAGCAGTAACTGGGACCCAGTATATCATATATATGTATACTGGATCTTTGTATAATACAAAGACAGAAATGAGAAATGTCAATCTCTCTCTCTCTCTCTCTCTCTCTCATTTCATATAGATTTTTTTGCAAGCTAGAAGTTTTATTTATTATTATCATCATTATTATAACAGTATCTTGACTTTTAAAAAAAAATGCTTTTCAGTTACAAACATATAAAAGAAAATAAAAGACAATTTAATTAGAAGTAGCTGGGGGAAAGGCAGGGAGGAAACAATGCATTAACAAGACCTTGTGGGATGCGTAAAATGGCTACTAGTTAAAAATTCCTAGCGCCAACCTAGCCTTTAGCAGACGAATTTTTCAAAAGAGTGGCTGCCATGTTGATGGGCAAAAATCGTTTATCTATCAATTTTAGCCAAATCTGTCAATATTTAAATTATTGTTTTTCAAAAGCATTCTGAATATAAATAAAGTAATTATATTAGTGAAATCGTCAATATCTCCTCTTTCTTTTGATATATTCTATAAGATGTTTTTGCCTGTAACAACGGCGTGACAATCAATTTAATACACCCTATTTTACAAAGCATTAATAAGGACTCAACTTGCCCAACAACATGGCCGCTACTTTACCTATAAAGTTGACAGTGTGACATCATGTGAATTTTATCTATACTGGATCTTTGTATAAAGACAGAAATGAGAAATCTCTCTCTCTCTCTTTCATTTCATATATATATATATTTTTTTTTTGCAAGTTAGAGGTGTCATTTATTATAATCATCATTATTATAACAGTATACTGACTTTTAAAAAAATGCTTTTCAGTTACAAACATATAAAAGAAAACAAAAAAAGACAATTTAATTAGAAGTAGCTTGGGGACAGGCAGGGAGGAAACAATGCATTAACAAGCCCCTTGTGGGGATGCGTAAAATGGCTACTAGTTAAAAATTCCTAGCGCCAACCTTGAAAAAGTATTGTACCAGTTGAGAATATAACACTTATATCGGGACAAGCTATTGGTTAATTGTGAAGGGTTTGAACATTTGCATTGTACCAAAGGGCAATCTGTAGGGAGAGTCTGTAAGTATGCCAGGCTTTGTATGATATGGGGCATCATTTTTCAAGGTGTCCCCAAGATAAACCTGTGACTTTCATTTATAAATACAGAGTGCTTGGCGAAAGAACAGTCACTACAGGTTTTCAAGTCTTTGTCATACCTGGTCGGGGTTCAAATCTGATCCGCTACATATGGCGTAGTGGTGGATCATTTAAATGTCTGAGTGAATGGTAGTAGAGATTCCCAAGCTTGGTTGTGGCATATATATTTGTGTAACTAGTAATGTTCACTTTTTAGTATACTAAAAGCAATGCAATGCGGGACATGTAATGCACAATGACTGGCCTATGAAGCTGGAGCTAAATCCTACAGTTACATTCATTATTCACAAAGAAGTGCCCTATTCTATGGCATTTGGCCCTCAGGCAGATAAAGGAATGCATGCAACTGTCAATGATGGTGAAAGATTTCTTAATCTCCATAATCACTTTGTTAATCCTGATAGATTTACATCTCTCATAGCACCTGGGCCTATATTAAGATTCATGCAGAATACAGCTCACATAAAAAATACATTGTCAACTTTTAAAGGACTTTGAAAGTAGTTGTCACCTTTTGACTGTTACAATTTACTAATAAATCTAATTACCATCCTCTAGGAGAGAGTCATTAAGGAACTAGAACAACCTCCAGCAGCTTCATAATGTGAATATTTACTGATACTGTGAGGAAAAAAAAACAATGACTGGCCTATCCTTCACCTTTGAAGATGTGGACAAGGACACACAGTGTACCAAGCAGACCTGTCAAAGTGGTTCCTAAAATTGTGTGCTTGGAGCATATTACGGCTATAAACAGTATCTATGCTCAAAAATATTTGCTTGCTCATAGTATGATATTTGGATCATAGAGGCCTTACAAAAGTAGTTAAACAATACTGCAAGCCATTTTGTCATTAAGGAAGTGCCTTTCCAAAATCTTGAATTTTTTAACCAGTAAACCTATAACTAGATTACTATCTCCATTTTTTTCTGAGTGGCACTAGCTATTTCTAGTTTTTTTTTTCCAGCTACATCTTTCTTTCATTTGGTTTATCCAAAGACTTGTGGTTTTTGAAAACAACATAGTTCAGAATGACCATATCATAAACCATGTGCATAAAAATGACCATATCAAATACATAACCCATTTGATTCAACATGGACATATTATATACCATGTGCTCAAAAATGACCGTCCAATAACTCATAAACCATGGGACTCATAAACCACAGGGCTAAAAATTAATACATGTATATCATAAACCATGTGACTAAAAATGACCACCTATCATTCATAAACCGTGTAAGTCTAAGTAAGCATATCATTAACCCTGTAGTTTGAAATGACCATTATCAAATTCATAAGCCATGTAACTAAAAGTATGCATACAGACCTGCCAACCCCCTGGGATACTCATCAGTATGATCAAGGACACTTTTTCAGTAGAATTGCACCACGTTTCAGAGTCAGTTATTAACAAATAAGCAGATTTTATTAAGATTGTTAAGGTTACAAAATTACCTTATTCACACCAATTTATTTCATTTGACATTATTTGATATTTAGTACTGGTCCAAACTTGGTAATGAAATAATTTATGGTCTCAATATGTGTGTATTTTTAGCTTACAACATTGCTCATGCAACACTTTGTACCTCTAGTCACATGCGGTGAGGGCCCGGGCATACAAGTCCTGAAGTGCCACACTGAAGAAATTGTCATGACTGACTAGATGAACATCTCCAATAAAACCAGAGATGGCAAGGTTTGCAATTCACAGAGAAATTTTTCTGATAAGTTTATTTACAATCATTTACTGATAAAGATCAGGTTATCAATAAAATCAAAACAGAATTACCTTATATTATAAAAATTAATTCTGTAATTTCTGATAGGTTGCTAACTTTGCACTAGATATGAACTGTTTATTATTAGGTAATTAAAGGCTGCTCATAACATTTTCCACCATACTGTTTAATTAATAACAAGCAGTGATTCCAATGTTTCCACAGACCTAAATGATTTAGATTTGGTATGTGTTTTCCCAACAAATGAAAACACTCTTTCACACCCTGCACTTGAATGTGGCAAGACTGATATTGATAACATCACTAGAGACACAATCTTGTATTTAATACATTTATCTCCAGAAACTGACTTTAATTGACTAATCAGTCTGCTCTGGTGTAATCGTTTATGTCAGAACCTGGATCATCAATTTGATAGTCATTTGATAGTCATTAAAATCCTTCTCCAACTCATCCATTGGAACATGTGATATAATGTTATTGACTGCAGGAAATCTATCTATAAAATATTTCACAATTTCAAATTCAACATCTAGTCTCTGTGCCACATCTGTAACTACAGCATGTTTTAAAAGTGTCCCTCAAAAGGAATTTAGACTGCATATAGTCACAAATTTGAACAAATTATGCTCTTACATTACTATAAAACTCCTCCATTGTAGTGTTATCCCACTAGTTTTCTTGTATGAAAGTCCTAGCACCTGATCTTATAACAGTAAACTACCAAGTTATCAGACTTCTGATTTCCACTGTCACTATTATTCAAATCTAAAATATCACATTCTTCAGTAATTATTTGGGGGAAAACAAATTTCATTGAAATTTGCTTGTATAACTCAAGCAATGAAGACTGTACTCTATGTATAACTGGCTCATCTTCCTGCATTAAAAGGTTAAATGTATCAAATATGGAGACCTGATTGTTCATAAACAAACAAAAAAGTTTTGCTTTGATCTTCTAGAAGTTAGACAATTCAAGACTTATCGACTTTTCCAGACGCATATTTATCAGAAAATGTTACCTTTTGTTAGTTTTTACTGGAACAGATGCCTTGTCAGATTTGTGAGACTGTGTACTCTGCTTAGTTGACGTGATATGGTCAGGCAACTTATCATGAGTCCATGATGAGATGAAGTCTTGGATGTACTAGCCTTAACAGTTTGTAACTTACTGGACTTCATGTCTGATGCAAGAGTATCAATGTCACCAAAGTGCATTGGTCTTCCACTTTGAAAAACGTGCACAGGACGAGATGGACGGATGGACAGGATGGACGGATGGACGGATGGACGGGACAAATAAATCAATCGTAAATGTGTTCAAAATGTTTGTTTTGAATTGTTTATTCTGTAATATTTATCCATCCGAAAGTACGGTTTGACAATAAACTGGACTCCATTTATTTTTTTTACTGGAATTACAAAAACCCATATTTTAGAAAAGTTGTGTAAAACCCTGAATCATCACCACTCACCAATGTACTATTGATATATCTGTCCTTTACCAATGACTGATTGATTTTATATTTGCATACAGTAAAAGTTTTAAACATTTCTTTTAACAAAAGGGCCATGAGGCCCTGGGCGCTCACCTGAGATCAATTTGCATTTAGCTCAATTCTGATATAAAAGTAACAAACAGAATGTTAACAAGTTTAAACCAATGACCATTAACCTCTAGAGTGTTACCAAGTTTTTTTTCTATGAATTGACCTAATGACCTACATGTACTTATTGACCCAACATGACCCATATTCCAACTTGACTTAGCTTAAGTCAAGATGTTCAATCTGAGCAAGTCTGAAAAAGATTTGGTGAAACTTTTGCTTCTAGGGTGTTAACAAGGTTTTTCTATGATTTGAAGTAGTGACCTACTTATTGAACCAACATGACCCGTTATTCACACTTGACTCAGCTTAAGTCAAAATGTTCAATCTGATTAAGTTTGAAGAAGATTAGGCTATACCTTTGGTTTCAATAGTGTTAACACAGTTTTTTTTATGATTTGACATAGTGACCTACTTACTGACCCAACATGACCCATATTCACACTTGACTTAGCTTTTAAAGTCAAGATGTTCAATCTGAGCAAGTTTGAAGAAGATTATGTTATTCCTGTGGCTTCAAGTGTTAACACAGTTTTTTCTATGTTTGACATAGTGACCTACTTACTGACCCAACATGACCCATATTCACACTTGACTTAGCTTTCAAAGTCAAGATTTTCAATCTGAGCAAGTTTGAAGAAGATTATGCTATTCCTGTGGCTTCAAGTGTTAACACAGTTTTTCTATGATTTGACATCGTGACCTACTTATTGACCCAACTTGACCTTTATTTAAATTTGACTTTGCTTAAGTCAAGGTGATCAATCTGAGCAAGTTTGAAAAAGATTTGGCAAAAACTTTTGCTTCTATAGTGTTAACAAGGTTTTTCTTATTAGTCAAACATGACCCATATTCGAATTTGACTTAGCTTTGGTCAAGTTGTTCAATCTGAGAAAGTTTGAGAAAGATTTGGTGAAAACTGTGGCTTCTAGAGTTTTAAACAGGTTTTTCTATGATTTGACAGTGACCTACTTATTGACCCAACATGACCCATATTCACACTTGACTTGGCTTTTAAAGTCAAGATGTTCAATCTGAGCAAGTTTGAAGAAGATTATGCTATACCTGTGGCTTCAACAGTGTTAACACGGTTTTTCTATGATTTGACATCATGACCACTGTACTGATTGACCCAACATGATCTATTTTCAAATTTGACTTTGCTTAAGTCAAGGTAATCAATCTGAGCAAGTTTGAAAAAGATTTGGCAAAAACTTTTGCTTCTAGGGTGTTAACAAGGTTTTTCTATGATTTGACCTAGTGGCCTACTTATTGATCCAACATGACCCATATTCGAATTTGCTAGGTTGCCGCTAGGATTTTTTTACTAGTAGCCATTTTACGCGTCCCACGAGGGGCTTGTTAATGCATTGTTTCCTCCCTGCCAGTTCCCAGCTACTTCTAATTAAATTGTCTTTTTTTTGTTTTCTTTTATATGTAGGTATGCCACATCAATTTCAGTTTTTAAAAAGAAATGTTATTTTTGAAACCAATAGAAAGGCCTTATCCAGCTGATTATTTTGATCTTTATATTTTCTTGATAGCCCAACAACTAATGGAGATATGAATGATTGAAGTTTCCAAAAATGGGCATTTTTTCAGTAAAAATGGCGGCCATCTTGGATTCTTTTATTGAAATTTCAATTTCTTTGATTTTTAAACTTAAACTGCAATCACATCTCATCAAGTTAAATTGGAAAAAATGACAATTCAAGAAAAGCTGATTGCAAATAAAGAAATAATACTGACTTGCCCTGATTTATGTTCATATTTCAAATTTCATCATCACTTAAAATACTGTTTCATTTGATTTTTTTCGGTGTCCTATGTTTAAAATGACTAACTCAAGCTAATTAATATGCATAAATGGAATATCTCGTCCATTTTTTAAGATATCTTCGCCAAATTTGGCATATAGTCTCTATACTGGATGAGCTATCTATTGAAATTAAAACAAATATTTTAAGATAAAATTGGTTGCCAAGGCAACAAAATGATAGTCATTTTCCAACTACCGAGCTAATTAATATGCGTAAATGGAATATCTCATCCATTTTTTAAGATATCTTCGCCAAATTTGGCATATAGTCTCTAAACTGGATGAGCTATCTATTGAAATTCAAAACAAATATTTTAAATACAATTAGTTGCCATGGCAACAAAAAGATTGTCATTTTTCAACTACCGAGCCAAGTTTGAGTTTCGTTCCGGTTCACGATTTTTGGCGAAATTATGGGCCATATACTTCAACACTTTCTTTAAAATATTAGTTTTCCGGACTTTTTTTATCCCCTCAGGCAAGGTTATGGGATTATAGTCCTATTGAAAAAATCGGGAAGCGTCCTTTTGCGCCAGTCACACTTTTTAAGAGGTATAATTTCCGCCACAAGTTTAAAATTTCCGTGTTCTAATTCCACCAGAAACTGGAGGTATTTTGCGCCAGTTTACCTATATAGGTAATTCATGTTATAAATTTTCATAAAACATGATGAGTTGTGATCTGGTGATATGTTCTTTGTTCAAAATAGTTACAAATCAAAATGAAAATAAGTAAGTATAGTCACATAATAAAAGTTACATGTAGATCTCACTCGAATATATATATAAATTGATTTTAAATTATTTGAGGATTTTATCTAGAAGACTTAGTGTGTTTTAATAGTTAATTAAAATGACTTTAACTCAATCGGTAATATTGCCATGTGTTAGTAATATTTATGAAATAATAATAGATTCAAACGCAATTAGCACGTTATTATTTCATAAAAATTTAACAGGAGCACATGACAGCATAGTTACTGCCAGTCCCAAATCCAGATAAAGGAAGAGGGAATTTAAAATTATGTTGGCGTAAAACGACTTATGGCTTTCAAAAAGTTAGTGGCGGAAGTGATATACTGGCGCAAATGAGTTGTGACGGAAAAGGACGGTAAAATGGCGCAAACGGATTTCACCAAAAAATCTGGTCACAAAATCAACATCGTGATTACACACAATTACATTAATCCCAAGCCAGTTATCTATGACATGTGGTTTGTGGACAGATGAGAAAACAATTCTTATTTGTCCACACATTTATCAGATGGTACGGAATAATTAGATAATTATTACATTACTTTAACAATTCAAGAGATTTTTCAATTTAACTTTACATGTGAATACATTGGAATAAGATCTTGGTTGGGGTTGTTTTTAAGTTCAGTGTGTTAAAGGTCAAGGTCACGAGGCCACATGTACATGAGGTATATTGCAGACTTGGGCATTTACTTTGAGAAATAATTGACTACGATACTTGTTTCAATTACTTTGATAAACCTTATTGGAATTACTTTGAAATTGAAAAGTATTCGATTACAATTACAATTCCTTTGAAAAGTAATGATGAATGTCTCTGATTACATCTGCTTAGTTCTATGAATCTTTATTATTTTACTTTTTTGTGTTTTTCTTATATTCCAAGTACAAATAAAAGCATGTTCTGTAACAACACACATATAAATATACAACCTTATTATTTAATTACTGAACTTAAATATATCTGATGTTAGCAAGTCAGTTTTTTTAATTAACAAAAAATTGAAAATTATAAAAAGAAGTGAAATATCCCTTAAGGGCTATAGCATTTTATTCTTTAACCTTAATTACTGCTATATGGTTTCTTGTCAGTAATGTACTGTCCTGTTTTATTTGTAATTAATTTAGTACTATATTATAAAACTTAATAAAATGAAATTTAACAACAACAACAACAACAACAACAACAACAAAAAAAAGTTATTCTGTTTTGATTAAAATGACCAAAAATGGCCTGTTATGTAAATCATTGTAAAGAGTTTTGGTAGTTTTTGTTTATTTCAAATGTAGAATAAATTTTGTGCAGCTTGCCCAGTCCATTTACTGTATTTAATTAAATTGTAAAACAGACAGATTGAATCCCTATATACCTTACTCAGATTTTATGTATACTTCAAGATAAATACTCTATAAAATTCTTATGTTTCAATAATTAAATAATATCTTAATTTCAATAGATTAATAATTATATACTATGAATATTAAATAATAGACAGTTTATATTAAAATAAACTGTAATTATTAAAAATTTCATATTAATACCTTAAGTGTTAAAATGCTAAAATATGAATTTTTCACAACATTGTTAGGAACTCGGGTTATCATAACTCTTTACAAGAGTATTCAGAAAGTAATCATGGTTACTGTCATTTTCAAAAGTAATCGATTACAATTACAATAGCATGTAATCAGGATATAGCCGATTATTGATTAATTCTGATTACTGAAAAAAGTAAGTGATTACAAGTAATCACGATTACTGATTACAACTATCCCATGTCTGGTATATGATAAGTTTTTTCTCAGATATCCCTTTTCTAATGTATGAAAGAAATTTCCATGACTCTTGTTGAATATATCGACATGAGTTATAGATCAAGTTTGAGTTTGGTTCCGGTTCACTAATTTTTGACAAAATTATGGACCTTGCACTTAGACAATTTCTTTAAAATATTAGTTTTCCGTACATTTTTTTAAACACCCGCAGATAATGAACTAAAATTTTGTATGTGTATCTAACATTTCCAATATGAACTTGCAACTCGGCTTGTGCACCTCCTATATATTTTTTCAAATTTAAATGTCTAGTTATTCCAATTATATACAGTCCTGCTTTCATAAAAATTGTAATTCCATTCTGTGCATTTTAAATATTCAGTTTTTGCGCTACTTTATTTTTATTTGTAAATAAACCAGTTATTTTGAATCAAAGCAAAATTGTTATTGTTGTTCAAAAAACCCAGAAAACCAAGGAAATAATTATTTGAAAGTTAGTAAATTATCAAAGAAAAGCCTAAAAACCAAATATTTTCAGTTCTATTTTTATTATTGCACGGATCATCATAATATATATCCCATATATTGAGGTTATATTCCTTTTTTTAGAGAGCTGAACTCGTTTATGATGCAACTCGTAACAGTATTTTCAGTACTTTGATTTACGATAGTGATATCTTACATATGACCAAATTATCACAGAAATCGTTAGAAATATTTTCATGATGTACGATTTCATTGGTTGACTGATTAGCGGGAGGTGTCAGAAAGCTAAAAAGTAATTTCATGAATGAAATTATGTTGTCTTTTAGAGTAAGAAATAAGTAGTGCCATATAGTCATTGTCTCAACAAATAGAATCTCTCTTCAATTTAAGTTCAAGGTAATTTTGTTTTTTCTTTCTTTTTATTGGAGAAATTTGTATCGAGGTTTTAAGCGTCTTATTTACGCATACCTTGACTAATATTTTTTACATGCATACGATATCGTTTGTCATTGCAACTGACAAATTGCTTAACCTCTCTCTCTCTCTCTCTCTCTCTCTCTCTCTCTCTCTCTCTCTCTCTCTCTATATATATATATATATATATATATATATAATAGATCTAGTTAAATGAGACTGATTACTTCTGTAAATCAAAAAGACAACCGGGCTCAAAACTAGTTGACTTTTATTTTTTCAAATAGTAATCAAAAGATTCTCCTTTTTTATGTTTTAATTTCGGGTTAATAAGTTTTCTGTGAACTCCGACTTTCTTTCTTTAACAAATTAAAAGCACCCCGGCAATTTCGCAAGAAGTCTTTAAGCTTGTAGTCGGGTTGTATTATTAAACTCTAGCTGAGAATTTGCATACATTCGAAATGCATCAACTGATTTTTCAGAAGATTGAATAATAACGTCTGCTACAATTTAAAACAGGGAACAATTTTACTGAGTGTGACAGGTCGTGAGATGCTGCTTCCTTTCCTGACGCATGGCATTAAGGGGGCAGGTTATCGACTGGTTTACCTGATGTCAGTAAAATGTGACTGGGGAGTGGAACCCTAGTCTGAGGCGTACTGATTCGGTGAGCTAGCACTTAAAAGTCGCCCTGAATACGCCCTAGTTTCAGGCAGACCAACTTCATACGCATAAATGAAACTGTTCGTAGATAAATCCTAGACTAATAAACTTGTTCTCGTCGTGAATAGCTGAAAAATAAAAGACCTGGTTTGAAAGTTGGAAAAAATGAATGATTGATCAGAACCATTCAAACCACCATAAAATCGAAAAATCCTTTGTACCCCTTGTTTAATTGGCGATGTTCAACTAGTCGGTTACTATTAAGAGTTTATAATTCCCTCTTATATATACTCTATATCAAGCAACTAGACCCATCCCGCTTTGCAAGATAAGCGAACAATAAAAAAATTAATGAATCAATCAGTCAATAAATAAAAGAAAAATAATTATATGTTTACAGAACAATGTTACATGTTTAATAGTCATGTGATATTATGTAAATTCAAACGAACAATCAACCAAATGTTCACTTATTGGCCAAAATTTATATTTTACGCGTACTCTTAGACTTCTTGAATATATTCTGTGATATTCCCCGTATGGCCAATGCAGATTAATTACGGTCATGTATTGATCAGTTTGCGAGCACTCAACACTAACAATTAATGGAACACATGAATCCCTTACTTCGATGTCATGAAATTATTTATATAAAGTATATATCGCAATATGAAAATATTTCGTTATTCATGGCAATTAAAGAGTTTTTGAATTCCATATTTAATTTAAGAGTACTCTAATATTCTTAATATTTACAATTCCCGCTATCTGGAAAAAGTACTAGTAAATTAAATTTATAAATTTATTAATTATATATAAATATGCACAATTTTTTTTTTAATTTTTTTTTTCACGTCAGTTATGATCGATGTTTCAAAGTGACTTAAGCAGAATTTCCATCTACGCTTATGCTAAACTTCATCCACGCTCTGTTTGAATTCACATATTTCATCTTTGCGATCAAGTAAATTATGCCCCGAAATGTGTGTGTGCAAAATATTTTTTTTATTTTTTTTTCTCTTCACTTCAGTTATGATCGATGTTTCAAAGTGACTTAAGCTGAAGAATTTCCATCTACCATCACACGCTCATGCAAAACTTCATCGACGCTTTGTTTGAATTCATATATTTCATCTTTACGATCAAATAAATTATGCCCCGAAATCGAGCATTATTTGGCACGGATTCCCACCCAAGAGACACGGGTTCGTTTGTTCCGTATTTAAACAGTTTTAGCAAACTGCTTCAACCTTCGGAACACATATTAAAAACAAATGATTTACTTTGTTCGTATTTGGGATATATTTCTGTCCGTTGCGGCAAGACGAACGAAAATAAAGCATTCGACTTAATCAGTCAAGCCTAATCTGGTTTTTGAAGAGCATTTAGAAAACTAGCCATACAGAGAAATTGGAGAGAGAGTTCAAAACCTAGAGGATACTATGTGCAGCTGTCGAGGGTATCGCGTGAGACAGTCAAATCAAATACATGTGGCGAGAGTAATATTGAAGAGAAAGTACTTTGCCGAAAAATTTCATTGATAAAAAAATTGGATATGGTCTTTTTGCAGCTTGTGATATTCCTAAAAATTATATTGTCATTCAATACCGGGGTCAGTGGATAAACAAGGCAGAAAATAAAGAACGCGAGACGTTTTATGAAGAAAAGGGGTTTGTCCCTGTTGCTGTTCACGACCCGAAAACCGGAATGATATTGGATGCCAACCGAGACGAAAAGGGCGTTATGTTCGAGTCGCATGAAAACATAGGAAGATATGGCAATCATTCAAAAGTCTCCCCCAATTGTCAACTTGCATCTAAAAAAAATTCTGAAGGAATTAAAAGCTTATACATTATTACATCAAATGATATCCCGAAAGGTGCACAGTTACTCTGGGATTACGGCGATAACAGCCAGTACAGTGCAAAATCTAATCCGTGGTTGAAACTGTGACAATATGAACAATGCACTTTACGCATTTTTCTTTTAACTTGAAGCAAAAGTAGCACAATTAGTTTAATACCTAGAATATCATTTACATATCATCAATATATACATTACAATATTATATTACAACATTTTTTAAATTAATTTTTCAGTAGTAGTAATTTAGAGTGTTAAACAAAAGCGAGCAGGTTTATCCTTTATATTTGCAAAAAAAATATTATCAGTGATGTATAGTTCAGTAATTTGAGTTCATGTATTGGTTTCCATTTGATTTAATAATGGTGCTTTACGAAAAATTTAGAAATCTTATATCGCTAACAATTAGAATTATACCAACAGACTTTATGACATTGAATAAAACTATAACTGGATTTATAAAGCCATGTTGTGACGAATTCCATAATAGAATAAACAATAATAAATTCAGTTGTCTATCACATAGTAAAAAATAATTGTCTTCACTAGAATTTTATGAATCGTGGTTACCGAATCAGTACCTTATAATTTATTTATTTATTTATCTATTTAGCTATTGAATTTAAAAATTATTTTAATTTTTAATTTTTTTCACATTTGTATAGTTTGGAAAGATAATTTTCTTTTACAAAATGCTGTTTCATTTTTTTAATCTCTCTCTTGTGTTTTGTATAAACATTGGTTGGTGGTTTTTATCTACAGTATTTCTTGCGTCACACAGTACATGACAATTGAATCTCCGTTATCTTAAATGTTTACGTCCGTCTTAAGTGTTTGTAAAAAAAAAAAAAAAAAAAAAAATAAGTAAGCTGAAATCATTTTTTGATTAGTGATTTGATTGATTTATCAGTGATCTACTATATATATATATATATATATATATATATATATATATATCTATATATATATATATATATGTTTATATTTATATCAATTCTTTGTAATTGTGCTACATGCAAACATAATACAGCTAAACAACGTATTGGTACAAATGCCGAATAATAATAATAAATTAATGGATCAGATGCTGATAGTTTTTATGTCCATCATATAAACAATTTAGCAATCGTGTAATTCCATTAATTTTAAAGAGTCTCTACATCTGTTTAATTTAAAGCTGTGCCGCTTATCATATTATATACAACACTTATTCCTTAATTAAAATTCCGCGTCATTGCGTTGAGCCGGTACATATGTAATTTAGTATACCACGAAACTATACGGCACACTTTTAAAGTTAAAATGTAGCTCAATAGCCTCGGTTGCTCAGTCTAAGTTGCTCAGTCAGAGCGTCTGCTTCGAGTGTGGAAGGTCGTAGATCGAACCGTCTCGGCCGGATCATGGTTATACGTGGATTAAATTAATGATGTATATACAACTCAAGGTGCAGATAGAATTTCGACTTTCAACAGACAAGGAATTGGTTCCTTTCATTTATCTATCGCAAGTCACTTGTTAATCATCCAGTATTTTAATTCTTGTTCTTTCTTTCCCTCTTTCTTTTTTAAATAATAAAATACTTTGTATTGGAAACAGTTTATGTTTTGATACCGGGATCCGAGACAGGCATATAAGTAAAATTTTGTAATTGTCTCATGTGCTAATTTTTTAATTTTTAAAATAAATAATTCAAAAATTAGCACATGGCAATTGTATTCTAATGCTGAAGAGTTGTAAACTTAAGGCAATAACTTGAACTTCTATTGTAATATCGTATTAACTGTTTATGTCTTTATATCATTTGGTTCTTTTGCTTCTTTAGACAATGAATAAGTGACTAAATAAATAAATAAATAAATAAATAAATAAATAAATAAAGGAATTTTATTAATATATGAAAGAATTTTAAGTAACATTTTTGTATACAAAGATAAAAAACCAATTGACCGATCGACGAATATAATGTTTGTGTTCATAATAAATTTGTAATAAAGCAAAAATTAAAAAATGAAAAATAATAGTCGAAAAGAAATAAATTAAATAATCAGAAAATAATTAGAATTATACAGATCTCATTTGTTTAATCATATACAAAAAAAGAAAGAAAAATGAAAAAATAGAAAAGATTTAAAATTTTGCATATTAAAAATTGCACTAAAATTGTACTTTTCAACTTGATTATAAAAAGTAAAGAATTTTCTCACCAGAGCTTGGAATGCCATTACAATATGTAAATTCAACATATTAAATCACTTTAAATATAATGGATATTCTCGGATGTGTTAAATTCAATATGGAAATAAAAGGGGCAAACACATAAATTTCAAAAGATTGGTTTTAATTTGAAAAAAAAAAATCACGAATATTTTGCAATGCAAACCTACATTTAAATAAGTTTTGATTCAATTTTGAATTTATTCTTAATATCTTAATAAAATTATGAATAAAAAAAATTTATTCAGTATAAAAATAAAATAATAAAACTTAAGTTTTATACGTAAGTTATCATTCAATTCTGTTTTTTTTTCTTTACTAACGCACACACTCACACACACACACGTTAATATCTTAAACATTTATTTAACCATGAACATGTGTGACAGAAAATGTTGTTTATATTTAAAACTATTGAACACGTACTTTTTGTTTTCTCCATCAGGTTAATCAATGTACTGGTAGTTTGAAAGATATAGAAAATGGGTATGTGTACATTTCAATAATAAATTTGCATGGTTATATATGACTCGTATAATATATATGTTACGTCATCATCACAATTTTTAACAACCACTCTTAAAATTTTAGGAATTAACGTCATGGTGTATTTTGAATTATGTAGACATTATCACGATTGATTAAAGTTTATACGTTTGATTATAAATTTGTATACAAATTCAATTAATGTAAGTTATGTTTGAAGTATGTTAGATGGCGCAGCTACCAGACAAATATGCAAATTTTGACCAACTTTAGAAAAAGTGAATTAAAGAAACTTGGTTTATGTATGGCTATGTGGATAAACCAGAATACTTGATATGTTATTTCAAGAGGCAAAGATTATATAATAGTTGTAAACAAAATCATTATATATAATATATTCCCTCCTAAATTTTTTACAGACTTCTGAAAGATAATGTCACCTTAAAATTTTATATGTATTTAATCAATGTCTCAACATTTCAAAATGCTTTACAAAACTCAGTCTATCTTCTCGTTATTTAACAGTTGAAACTGGTCCTATATGGACAACAGAAATCTATTTAGGTACTCCCCAGGTCACCAAGGCCCCGTGCAAACCAATGTTAAATAAATAAATAAATAAATAAATAAAAATAATAATAATAATAATTGAAAAATTTAAGGTAACATACTATTTTCTTTGATTAAATATTTTTAAACAATACTGGGTATGAAAAAATATTTTACTGCAAAATAGGAAATTTTAACTTTTGTTCCAAAATAAATGGTTTTAAAGGAAAATTCTGGAAAATGGCTTTTGAAATTGGTCACAAAGCAAAATTTTGTCTCTGTCTTGGTCTTGTCAAACATAAATATTTTTGACCTGTTGCTGAAGACAGTTTTATGTTGAAATATTCTAACTAAGAAATCTGTTTATCAAACCATATTATTGGAACAAACCACTGTGTGTAGAAACTTGGTAAATTGTTAAGTGACAATTCTTGTAATTTGGGTAATTCAATTAGTGCAATCAAAAATCGCTTCTTAGTAACCATCCAAAGAATTGTCCTTTTTTATGCACCCACCTATGAAACAGGAGGTGCATAATGGTTCTGTCGGTTCTGTCCATCTGGCTGTCTGTCCCCAACGGTTTCCGTGCATTTAAAGACATGTCATTTTATTCCTTGTGACGAGACACCGCATGGGATTGGAAATCGGGTCACTAGAACATAGTTACTATAAACAGACTTTCGGTTTCCTTGCATTTAAAGAAGAGCCGTATTTCCGATTGATCTCAAGCTTATCCAACAGATTCCTTGTGATGAGACATCGAATGGGATTGCAAATCGGGTCACTAGGTCAAAGTTCACAGTAGCTATGAGTAGAGATTTGGTTTCTGCTCATTTAAAGACATGCATTTTGTCCGATTGATCTCTATCTTGGTCAACTTATTCCTTGCGACAAGTCGCATGGGATTGCAAATCATGTCACTAGGCCAAAAAGTCAAGGTCACAGTAATTATAAATGGAAATTTGGTGTCCGCGCATTTAAAGTGCGCCGTTTTGTTCATTTGATCTCAGACTTGGTAAACTTATTCCTTGTGACGAGACATCGCATGAGATTGAAAATCGGGTCACTTGGTCACATTCTTTTATAAATAGAAATTCCTATTCGCCCATTTAAATGCGTGCCTTTTGTCCGATTTGTTTCAAACTTGGTCAACTTCTTCCTTGTGACGATATGGGTCACTTGGTCAAAGGTCAAGGTCCCACTTACTATAAATAGACAATGAATTTCCACGCCGCATTCAGAGACACGTCGTTTGTCCAATTGATCTCAACTTAATCAACTTATTCCCTGTGAAAAAACATGGGATTGCAAATCAGGTCTCTAGGTCAACGGTCAAGGTCAGTTACTATAAATAGTTTACACTTACTTGCACCAGATTTCAGACTGATTTTGGTTTCGTTTGAGATCTTCATATCAAAATGATCGTCATATTAATACCTACAATATTCTAATATATATGTCTATACAAAAAGTTAATAGTTTTCAAGATAATTAACAATTTCAGTCTTCTAATGGAGATTTGACCTTGACTTTTAATCCTATGACCTTGAATCATATACCAAATTGACCAAGATACCAATATCTATAATATTCTAAAATATCTGCCTATACAAAAAGTTAATAGTTTTCAAGGTAATCAACAATTTCAGTTGTCCTATGCAGGTACGGCCTTGACCTTTGAACCAATGACCTTGAATCATATATCAAAATGATCGTCATATTATTACCTACAATATTCTAATATATATGCATATACAAAAAGCTAATAGTTTTCAAGACAATTAAGAATTTCAATCTTCTTATGCAAATATGACCTTGACCTTTGACCCCATGACCTTGAATCATATATCAAAATGTTTGTTGTGTCAATACCTAAATAGTCAAATATACATGCCTATACAAAAAGTTAATAGTTTTCGAGATATATTGACAGATATACTAATTTTAGCAATTTCCCCCTTAAGTACCCTGCCATTTCCCCATTTTGAGCCCCACAGCTTTGATTTGTGCAAATCTAAAACTAGGTGTCCTAAGAATGCTGTGCATGAAATATCTCAGCTATATCTCTTGCATGTTCAGAGGAGAAGATTTAACAAGATTCTGCACAAAATTTGCTTCATATGAATAAAGAAACATTTTGGCAACACAGTCCATAGGTATACTGACTGTTTGTTGAAATATGATATCGCTGAATACAACAAATATCATGGTATCTATCAAAAATCAAAGTTGCCTATAGTGCGAGAATACTGGGATTAAGTTCCCTTTTATCTCAGCATTTTAATTTCTTTTACATTAACAATCGAATTTCGCTTTTAAATAAAGAGTTCTTGCAGGCTAGCAGAAAAAATTGGATCAGGTAAGCTCCAATGTTTTGCTGCTGGGGTTAGATTTAAGAAGGAATGTCCCTAGCATTTTAAAGCTAAGTAGCTGGCATATTTGCAATATAAGTTGAATTTTGTAATTATGTAAGGAAGTTATGTGTTAAATATCTATCACTTACACTGGCATAGAATCTAATTGTTTAGCAGTGGTCTCTGACCTGTCAACTCCCATAAAAATGACTAATTCCGAACTATCATGTGAATCTGTTTCACTGTGTGTATCACCTTTTGTCTGATCAACCTTTGTCTAATTTTCATACTGACTGGTATTTAATCAAGATAAAAATACCAAAATGAATAATACAGAAAAAATAAACTAACAAAGAAATCACAAAATATACCTCTGTTCTGCTAAAAAAAGGATTTGTAAATGAGCAGTTTATACAGTTGCACTGAATTTCACATTAAACTGTAAACAATAGGTAGATTTAAAACAATAAATGCATCAAACTAAATGACATCTGCAGCAAAGATGAAATTATAAGTGCCATTATCAATTCTTTTTTGTAAACATTTTCTAGTTGCAGGATGAATTTATATTCAAAGTTTCACATCATTCACACTCAATAGTCTAAAAGAATTTGCTTATGAGTAGAGTGACTCACAACCTAGGTTCAAATCCTACTCAGAACATTCATATTAAGAGGAAGTTTGAACAATTTTCTTAAGTTGGTGGTTTTCCTTCAGGTACTCCAGTTTTCTCCACCATCCCAGAACTGATTGTGAAACAAGCATTCCAAAAGTAGTCTCCTACTGGCTAGAAAATTCTTAGGATGGTAATTATTTGCATAAATTTTGTTAAGTCCAAGTAACATAACTCTGCAAACAATCATCAAAGCACAGTAGGATTTAAACATGATTCAATTTGGTAACTTACCATGGACCACAACTCTGCGAATAATCCTTAAACTAAAAAAAAATTGATCTTGAACTGTAAATTGTCATAATAAAACTATGCGCTAAAATATCCAAACAATATATTTCTAATCATCGGAGGAAAAATTCCAGAAAACTGACTTGTTTGACTGACAAATGACAGAGTTCACTATTTAGGGGGCTAATATTATAATATTGACTGTGGAGTAAAACACCATTCAACCAACCAACCAAAAGTATAACCTTTCAAACAAAATCAAGACAGTTTATGAAGACACTGACAACTGTGTGTTTTACAACAAAGAATGGTTCTTCAAAATGAAAACAGTTTTTTGAAACTGTATCAGAATTATCACCTTTTTACGCCATGGAAATGATCCTTGTCCATAATTGTAAAGAATCTCTGTATGAGGTGGTATATTCTGTATTGCCCAAAACTTAATAGTTGGTTTTCCTTCTTTTACTTCGACAACGGGCTTACAATTAGGTTTCCGGTTATTGTCATTTATCAGCCGCCCAATTTCAGTATTTAAGTGTTTTGTTTCAGCTTGGTGTATTTTACCTGATTTAATTACCTTAGATAAGTTTTTATTAATTTTCATTAGAAAAAATTACGGCCATGATATTTTTTTTTTTTTTTTTTTTTTTTTTTTTTTTTTTTTTTTTTTTTTTTTTTTTTTTTTTTTGGTTTGCAAACAAAGTAGGTTATACGTTGTATCAGGTCATTACAGCCATTCCAGAATAATTATTCCATTTTTAAAATTAAATGGTCGCCGCTGACACAAGTGTTCAAAACCCAATGTTATAGAAAATTAATATGAAAAATATCAAATATAGTTGCTATTTCGTCAATGAGATGCAACTTCGCACATGAACTAATACTAGTTTTTCAAGTAGCCTCCTCGGAAAACTACTAAAATGCATTTTTTCGATGTCGCCTTTCTGTATTCACAAAACCACAGCTATGCCGTTTATGCAAAACAATCTAACAGGACTTCTTTTTGTGTTTATCATATAATTTTAGTGTTGTACTTTTCTGAAAATGATATGACAGTCATGCTGGCGATCGCATCTGTATTTAAAATTGAGAAATCGGATGTCTCCTGTTCGTCTTTAACATCCGTAACAAATTTTAAGGCGACTGCAATATTAACGGAATGTGATTGCATAAACATAGTAGTATATTTTTTTGACATATTTTATGTATAATTATAGTATTTTAGGATAGTAGCACTTGTATAATTTAACGTTTCTGCTGAATATCCCGTCTGATCCAAGAAAACATTTGTCGTCACTAAGATCTTAACCTACATAACTGACTTATTTAAATCCACTCTATATACATGCACATAAATCATCATTTCTAGTATTCTATCAGTACACAACTTATTGTGTTTGATGGTTATTGTGTACTAAACACAGTATCTATATCTAAGATATCAGAAAAAGACTAAATTTTAACCTCCGTAAACTCTAACATCCGTAACATCTTTATTACTTCCCTTACAAACATCGGAACATTTTAACAACAGGTTCAATTTGTATGTCACCGCCGGAAGTTCAAATCTAGCAGATGAACGCTGATAAAGATACCCTAAAACGCTTGAAAATTTTATTTTCACGACTGAAGGTGAGTTATTTATTCGTTTTTTACTTGAACATTATATCATGCATTAAGTGACAAATTTATCTGTTGTTATTATTTATAATTGTAAAATATATGCAGAAAATACATGAGGTCATTTTATTTCATGGCTCATCCGGTGAAAGATGAAAAATAATCCGTGGTTTAAATGAACCATTCTGTTCCGGTTGTTAATCAATTTTCACTGATCATAATTTTATTAAAAGTTTATAAAAATTCTGAATTTCAAATCCTGATGTCAAAGTTTATTAAAATTTTAATTTCAAATCCTGATGCCAAAGTTTATTAAATATCTGAATTTCAAATCCTGATGTAAAAGTTTATTAAAATTCTGAATTTCAAATCCTGAAGTCAAAGTTTATTAAAATTCTGAGTAATCAAGGTGTTGCAAGTCAAATTCTGAATTCAAATATTAACAAGTTGTGTCTATTACCAAAGTTCCAAATCCTGAAAAATCAAATAAACAAGAACAAGAGATAGTAAAAGCCTGAGAGTTCACAATCAAAATGAGAAATGTCAAATCCTGAAAAATCAAAATCATGAAGACTTGATATTGAAATGCAGAATTCAATCAAAAACACATTAATTTCAATTAAAATTAAATTGAAAAAATAATATCGTTTTCGATCCGGTCTACAGAAAACCAAAATTAATAACAGATAAGAATTCGGTAGAGGTATGAAAAATTCAAATCAGATGAATTATGTTTATTAAAAAAATAAATGAAAATTTGTTCATAACTGCACCAGGTTCACTTTGAATCGAAGTTAATAAAAAATCACCGATTTGCGGCGAGTTTATATAAGCCCTACAAGTTTCCGATTCGGACTTAAGAAATTTTTAATCCTTAAAAGATGAAAAATAAAATGTCCAGATAAGATTAATGACCTATCGATATCGCTGAAGCCGAGCATTACTTTCACAGGAGTTCATGTGGAACATAGAGTTACCTTACGAAACGATGAAATCCTTCTCTCCTTTGTTCAGAAAATCGATTACTATATAAACATTGATAAACCTGTTGTTATTAATTTATTACATTAATTTGTTTACATACATATCTTCACGTTGTATCTCTCTGTTTACAAAAAAAAAAAAAAAAACGTTGTCGTTGGTTGATTTCTCAGAAATCTCGCGCGCCTTCTGAAGAATTGACCAATCAGAAACGGGAATTTCCACATGCCTTCTATTTTTAACTCAGACTGTGACCCGTTCGTGAATGAGATATAGGAAACCCCGCATGCAATGATCGATTAACCTATATATCAAGAGGAGGAATTCCCATTGACAAGGGCGAAAATACGATTAATCCGGATGTAAAAAATTACAATCGGAAATGATTCTCCATGAAAATATTTAAAAAACTGACTTTCTTTTGTTTCTGCGTCATTTAGGTAATTTTTTATTCAAAATATCCGAACTATACACGCGTATGGATACCAACATAATCTGCATAATTTACAACTTGTTCATATTGACGAAACCTCATCACTTGTTTTCCACATCCGATCCCACTCCTTATATGGATTTTGGGTGAAAACTCGGAATTTCATTGGCTTTCAAAGCGAAAATTGAGAAGCGCCAATTATGAAAAAACCCAACAATTGTTATAAGCACTCAGCTCAATAGAGCTGATGCTTAAAAATAAAAATGTCAGCCAGATTATAAAGATACAGATCGTTATATTGTCTCTATCATAAAAATATGTGATTTTTGTATGTCTTGTTTTTCTCAATCTTCATCCACTTTTCTACTTGTCAGAGATAGAGGAGTTCTGATTAATTGATTGAATTTATTGGTTATTTCAAAATGACTAAGTTATCAATTGTGAAACTAAACCAATCTGATACAAACAAACAATATTTCAAAATCATCCATTTGGTTTGTTAAGTTTTGCAATTTTAACTGTAAATTGAATTTTGAATGTTACTTGTAAAGTCCTTCTCATTGGCTGTTCATTATATATATGCTTCATAATTATTTATACCAGGGATATTATTCAATTATTTGTAAAATAGAGCTTGTAATTGTGACAAGCAAATTCAGTGAATTAGGATCCTCTGCCAATAGGTACTGTTTTTGTGGTTTGCTCTTATGTTCATGTATAACAATTTTTTTTTTAATTCTGAAAATTAGCTTGGTGTTTGTGAAAAAGACACAAAGTTTTCAATAGTGAATGGGGCCAAATATGGCCCCAAAAATGGGCCAGTGAAAGCCCTGCATATAATGACTGGTCATGGTTTAGTGGTCCCTATATGCTATCATACGCCTTGTGATTATTTCTTTCTTATTATGTGTGTGATTGGTGGGTGTTGCTACAAATTTACTTTTATTTAATACAATGATGAAAGATAATAAACAAGAGGCCCATTGGCCTTAACGGTCACCTGAGAATATGTCAGAATTTTTTTTGCAAAGAATAGACAATATTAGGGATTCCAGTGATGACGTTTCGGTCATTGGATCTCTGTGCATTACGTAACCGATAGTCATATTAACTCTAGTTTTTCCGTATTTTTAATAACTTATTAAAAAAAATATTCGTACTGGTATTTTGTACATATTATGGCAAACAATCGGTATTTTTTTCAAATTTCAAATCGCTGTATTTACAAACTTGCGGGCATTTAAAGAAACGACGTCGATCAGATCCGTGCGTACGTGATATCGAGCGGGCATATATATAAATCATATAGTGGGGATTCCCTAGGTTTGCACACTTGAGCCAATCGATTTTTCGTTTTTCATTAGTATCCAATGAGAAGACATTGTCCTCAGGTTCATCTGCATATATTACTCTAAATTTAAAATGACCTAGAAAAACGGGTACTTCTGATTTAAAAACTTCACAGCAGCGAGATTTTTTCAACAAGTAAGTTTTATAAAAGAGTAATATATTTTTGGAAAGTTAAACTTATGCTGCTTTTAATGGATATAAAATAAAACATTTCTAGAAATAGGCTCAAGTGTGCATTTGAATAACTACAGCCATGTCATCTCGTCTGTGTACAAGGACTCAAGGTCACGGTTACGTCAAGTTCTCGGTCGAGTAGTTCACTATAAATTTTACTACATAAAACGCGTTATTGATTATAATTATGCAGTTTAAAGAAATTTGATTAATTTATGACTGTTTCTCACTCTTTACTTAATATAAAGTCTAGTGTATATAGATCGAGATCTAATAAAATTTTCCACTGCATCAGTTCTCATTCATTCATTCAGTCAGTCATTTATTTATTTATTTATTTATTTATTTATTTATTTATTTATTTATTTATTTTTGTCTGAATTTGTGCATTTATTTATTTATTTATTTATGTTTGTCTGAAATTGTGCAATTATTTATTTATTTGTTTATTTATTTATTTATTTTTAAGTCTGAAATTGTGTAGTGAAGCTAGTAATAATAATTTTATTTACTCTTAAAAATGTAATTTGTCTACAACTGATATTTTTCACATCTGATTTACTTTAGCTGTTTTATTTCATTTTATTTCCTGATTTTTAAATTTTTGTTATCATTACTTTAGTTTGAAATTTTGATTAGGAAGGAATAGATCTACCAAAGAAATGAAAAACCAGGAGAGATCACGGGAAGTATAAATTTTATTTGAATTATCTGATTTTTACTACCAATGGAAAGTTCGGCTATTAATTCATTTTAAAATTGATTTTATTCAAATGTATATAAAAGTAAATTCCAGTAACATCAATAATAAAATTAATTTCTTTTTAGTATTGTATATATATAAAAACTTTCTCGAATTGATTTAATTTCAAGGTTGGCACATATGATTTTAAGCAAGAATTATTTGTATTTTTTTTTCAGTGGAAGAGCCAGTTTCATCATTGCAGTTTATCCTTGATAATCTCGATGACATCCTTTCTGGCATTTCAACTCCACCAGACATAGAGGTCTCCTACTATGCTTTTGACTTTTTGCTAGATGGCTTGAGGAAAAAAGGAAAAAATATCCAAGAAACAATGCCTGTTTTGTTGAAATGTATTGATCCTACCACGATTCTTCCAAATAAAATCAGCAATTTATCACGAAAGGTTAAAACATATTTAGACAAAGGATTCGACAAAATGGCTGTGATTTCAGTTTTATTTAAAAATCCAGAACATGAACTTCCAGATAAATTTAAAACAAACAATATATCATATACAAGTGTTATTTCAAAATCAATACCTTCCTTGACTGAACCAATGAACTTGCAAAATTCTGATATTCTTTACTTACGTAAAGTTTTAAATTATCAACAGCTTCCATGGTCGCACACAGAATATTGGACAAAAACGTTAATGTGTTTAACCCCTGATGAATTTGTAGATTACAAGATCCTGAGAAACCAATGGAATAGCCTATATTCACAAGAACGAAGCTTAGTGACAACTAACAGGAAGGATAGCAACAATGATCTACAAAAATTTAGGAACAGAAGTTATAAGCTGCCACAATTCTTCCAGTACAAAAAAGTTAGCAGAGAAGAAGAACTTGCAAAACAAGTGGAAAAACAACAGGTGACTATTAGAAAGACACACATTGAGCTGTTGAGGGCATACAGAGAAATGACATATGCTGCAGAAGAGATGGACAGTTTGCTTACAGAAAACATTAAACTTGAAAAAAAATGAAAAAATTTGAGAACCTGAACAGTGAGCTGCAAAAGAAAACAGAACTTGTTCAAAATTTGAAAAATAAAATTGCATCAATGTTCCCACGAAACTTACAAAAAAGAATGTCAAGAAAAGATAATAAAATTGAAAAGCTAACACAGCAAATGCAAAATCAAAATACATTGTTAAATGATCAATTAAAATATATGTCAATTGAAAATGATAATCTAGAAAGTGAGTTAGGTAAAATAAATGAACAAATTAGACAAATAAAGCAAAAACACCAGAGGGATAACAAAATGAAAAGTTATTATAAGGTAAGGCTACAATCACAAATACAAAAACAATCAACATGTCAACATCAGTTAGATAAAGCTGATGAAATGGTAAAAAAATTACAAAACACAATTAAAGACCTTGAGGTAAACATAGAAGAAAACGGTGAGAATAAAAAACTCTCTGTTTTTTCAGATGGTAAGTATAATGAAGAAATAAGACAGGTCTATATGGATCTCCTAGGCATGGGGATTTCAATCGAGATGTGCCAACATGCTGTTAAGTCAGTGCTGAAAAATTTGCTCAATGTCGAAGTAGATCGTCTGCCTAAAAAATCACTGGCATCAATTTTGTCTATTGAAGCACATATTCTTTCACAAGCTCAAGCAACCGAAGCTATGTTACGGCATGAAAATAATTGTTTGCATTTAGATGGCACCCAAAAGAATTTTACAGAATATTCTGGTTTCCAAGTTTCAACAGAGGAAGGCTCTTTCTCACTAAGCCACCAAATAATGTCATCAGGAGATGCAAGCAGTTATTTAAAGGCCACCAATGAAACTTTTAATGAGCTTGCTGAATCTGTCACCACTGATGTTGACAGTGGTAATAAAGTTGCAAACAAGCTGAAAGTAAGTATAAAAAATCTGACGACAGACCGGCATGTTGTAAATAAAAAATTTTGTAAACTTTTACAAGCAGAAAAACAACAAGCCATTTCAGATCTTGGACTTGATAGAAATGACAACCTGACTGATTCTGAGAAAGAATCCATGTCAAAAATTAATGGTTTATATTGTGGATTACATATTTTGCCAAATATGGCATCTGCATCCTTGGTAGGTATGCTTGATTTTGAAAAAGATCAGAACATATGTAGTCATTCTTTCCTATCCAGCTCTGCTGCGAATGGTCTGATATATGAAGTAGCCAAAGCATTCATAGAACAATCAGGGTGTCAGAAGTCTGGGGATGCTTCTGACTTTAATAATTACCTTACAGAAATTAATGTTAAAAATCAGCTGGTAACATTCCTTCACAATAGGTTTAATGTTTTGTTTATTGATGGTGGTGCTGTTTTTTACCACAGAAAGCATATAATTGATTTCTTGTCATCAGGTAGGTCCAGTAAAAACAACAAATTATTAACATCCATTGAGGAACACATATCAAATATATCTCTTCTGGCTGAATGTAGAGCTTTGGGCATAATAGGTAAATGCATATGTGGCCCTTTATGGCGGCTGTTAGAGAATCCTGAAATATCCTTCTTTGGGATGAATCCTTACTGGCAGATACTGGTTGACAAGATTGAAGAATACTGCCAAGATGCTTCACCTCTTATGCAGGGTGAAAAAGTGTTTCAAGAAGCACAAGACAATGATCAGGTTTGGAACTGTTTATTTACAGCATATGCTGAATATGATGGGCTAACTAAACTGGCCTTACAGTTTATCTGTACTTCCATAAAACCAATGCTTTTGCGCCAACTCTCAGACCAGTTATTAGGTGGCGCACATTATATTCCTGACCCAAGTGTTGTAGCCGAGTGTACATCAGCACCTAAAACAAATCGGATCTCAGAGGCCGACTTTTCATCTCTTGACAGAATACAGCACAAAGCACCTCAGAAAGGTAGGTCATCTAAATCTGGAATGATTACATACAGAGTAAACAAGACAAGTAAGTATATTTCTAATCTCTCAAAAGAAAAAAAAAACTAAATATTTTGCTATTGCACGGAAGTTGGCAGTAAAAAGAGCAAAGCAAGACAAGGTTAAAAAAATTGAGGTAAGATAAATTAAATTGGCTAAGCAAACGATTCGAATGAATATGAAACAACGAAAGTTAGAGAGGAGTCTGCAAAATTTTGAAAAATTGAAAACTCAGATGCAAACAGAAGGAATATGGACAAATGATATTGAAATAGAGACGGCTTTAAAAGGTAAGACAAAGGCAAAAACTCGTTTATTAATCAGAAACCAAATATTGTTTCACTCCAAAATTTTAAATTCAAAAGTAAGTCAAAAATCATATTTGAAATTCCAAGCCAACCACATTAGATTTACAAATAAAATGCTCCTTAAGAATTTGAGGTCAGTTATATCAGAGAATTTTGTCCCAGCTATCCCAGAATCAGTAATAAATCTTAACAGAAAGATGAATGAAACCATGTCAACTGAATCAAATCTAAAGGTAAGGAAGAGACGGTCGGCAGCCTCTTTGAGATCCAAAGAAAAAGTACAGAAAATTTATTTTCAAATTGACCACTTTTATGCTGTATCTTTTACTGATGGCTGGTATCCTGGCAGATGTGTTCGGTTATATGATGAGGAAACAGCCGAACTGGAATTTATGTATCCCTCTGGTAAGCATTTTAAGTGGCCCAGTAAAGTAGATAAACAAAAGGTTCACTTAACTGGCTCCTTATCAGAGGTATTCATTGAGCCAATCTCAAATGGCAGACTGTGGTCAGTTGTTGACCGAAGTGCAGTAGATGTCTTGTTTTAGACTTATTTTCTGAGAAAAGTATAACTTTGCCTCTGCCAGGCTTGGTAGATTTTTATACTGATTTTATTACTAAAATTGTGAAATAAAGTTCAGAAACTGTTTTTATTGTTATTATTTGTTAAGGTACATAATTCTGGAAGTACAAAAATAATTTGAGCTTGTCAGATGAAAGGTTTTACACAATTTGGAGCATTGTAAGACTTTATCAACTAAATCAACATTTCAAAACCAAAGGTGAATGTTATCAGCTGTCAAGTTGCAAATCCAAACACAATCTGATGTTTCAAGACCACTGCTATTTTGTAACAGATCTGTGTTCCTACACCAAGTATAACAAAAATCAGAGGTCAATAAATTAGTCAAATATAGCAAAATATTGTCCTAAAAACATAACCAAATTAAAATTAGCATTCCAATAATTTTCTAGGTAATTTTTAAACATTTTGGGGCAGCCATCTTGGATGCAGCCATCTTGCATTTGCCTGTTAATAAATAATGTAATTAAGATTCATGATAAAAGTGTTTGTGTATTAATATTGCTTCCACTAATATGTCATTACTGACACTTTATTGTCAAAGTTGAAAAAATAAAAAAAATTCATTAAAGTTCTCAATGCCGCTGAAAAATCCTCAATTTCCAATATGGCGATTTCGGCCATATTGGAGTAGCAATTTTGAATACTTCCTTTTAATTGAAAATGTTTTTTTCTTTTGTCAATCAGTGATATAAAATAGTTACTCCCAGAAAATGTAGTTATTTGTAGTCAAATACTGCAGTATTTTTTAAAATAATCATCCGAAATGTGAAAAAAATGCTGTTTTGTGATTATAGAGAAATTGCAATTTCGGCCATATATAGGCGGCCATCTTGAATAATTCCTTTCATTTAAAAATGTTTTTCTTTTGTAAATCAGTGACATAAAATGGTTATTCCCAGAAAATGTAGATATTTATAGTCAATTACTGCAGTACTTTTTAAAATTGTCATCCGAAATATGAAAAAATGCTATTTTGTGATTGAAGAGAAATTGCCATTTCGGCCATGTTTAGGCAGCCATCTTGAATAAGGAATTATGGTTAGAAGTTTCAAATTGGGAAGTTAGCAAGTCAACATCAAATATATTCTGAAAAACAGAAATAATAAGTCATTAAGTCACCCTTTTACTCACACTTTTATGTCAAATTTGAGAAAAATCAATAAAATTACAGTAAAATTCTTGGTGCCATTGAAAAAATGACTAAGTCCTGACTAATTTTTCAAAATTTTAAAGGGCTGCCATCTTAAGCTTTATCAAATAAGCAATGAGTTTTTATGGAAAAATTGATATATACAACTGATTTTTTAAATAATTTAAGTTTAATGAAACATAATTCTTATAATATTTAAAATATGAACCTCTAAATATGAAAAAAAATAAGAAATTTAAATAGACTTTTCAAAAATCTACAATTTGTCCAACAGAAAAGCTATTTTTCGTGACTTGAAAATCATATAACTTTTCACTTGGTTTATGGATTTTCATAATTTTTTTAAAGTTTTTTTTCAGTTTACTTAGCTGTTTCAGTACACATAATTACTATTTTAATTATATTTTTCATCAATTTTACCCTGGAATCCCTAACAATATATTAATTACAGAAACTTTCAAAGTTTTCTCACGTTTAGAACTGCCGCAATACCTTATCAGAAATATCTAGTCATATTGCATTTATAAGTAGCCAATATGCATGTGGTAACTTACAGTACAATGAATCACCCATCCAAAATAATGAACAATTTTAGATTTCTAATGCAGCTTAAACCTTGACCTTTGAATGTATGACCTTGATATATCAAAATGATCATCATATCAATACCTACAATATTCTAATATTTTTTATTTTAGTTTTATTATGCTCCTATGACCTTGACCTTTAAATATATGACTTTGAATCATATATCAAAATAATAGCCATATCAATATCTACAATATTCTAATATACATGCCTATACAAACATTTATGGTTTTCAAGATAATTAACTATTTCAGTCTACTAATGCAGCTATGACCTTGACCTTTAAATGTATGACCTTGAATCATATATCAAAATAATTGTCATATCACTACCAACAATGTTCTAATATACATGCCTGTACAAAAAATTATGGTAATCAAGATGATTAACAATTTCAATCTATTTAAGCAGCTACGACCTTGACCTTTAAACCTATGACCTTGAATCATATGTTAAAATGATCAACATATCAATACCTACAATATTCTAATATACATTCCTATATAAAAAGTTTATTGTTTTAAAGATAATTAATATTTTCAGTTTCCATTAGCAGCTGTGACCTTGACCTTTCAAATTAAAACAAGGACAACCAGCATCTCAAACTTGGTTCAACTTTTTGTCCTGATGCTATATTTGAAGTTTCAAGCTGCTAGGCCTTTTAGTTCCTGATGCTATATATGAAGTTTCAAGCTCCTAGGCCTTTTGGTTCATGACAAGAAGATGATTAAAGCTTTTACTACTTTCGGTCAATGTGACCTTGAATGTAGGTCAAGGTCAACTTATTTCGCATATTTGAACGGGATTTGTCAAAGGAAGATCCACACTAAGTTTTATTATCACTCGGTTACCGGTTCTGGAGAAGAAGTCGTTTAAGTGTAATTGTTTACGATGCATGACGACAGACAACTAATAATCACTATAGGTCACCTTGAGCCTTTGGTACAGCTGACCTAAAAAGTTCCAAGGTCCAAATCAAGAGCAGCAATATTGTAAAATACTAGCAACCCCTTTTGAAAATAATAGCTTTTTCCATCAAAAAATTTATTTGTACAGGTTGTTTTCTTCTCAAGTGTAGCACCATTTTGAATCTTAGTACACATAAACTATTTTATTTCATGAACATTCTTATATTGAAGTGGTCACCTCTGGGATGGTCAAGTAACCAGAGAAAACTGTTGACCCTCAACTAAACTGACAATTAGCTTTTTCACACTAAGTGGGATTCCAACCCAAATGTAAATAGTACCTAGTACAACACTTTGCCACATAATTCCAAGGAAAACTGATATATCACAATATGATGAACACTAACAAATTTTGATTTGGAGCTTTGTAGACACCGAAAATGAGTTTCTTTAAGATTGTTAGGATAACTATGTCAAATATGTTAATTACTTTATTTGGCAGACATTGTAACGGTATTCATTAATACTTGTTACCTTTGTCTTTCACCTCTTAAATATACAAAGAAGGAGGTTTCAAAGAAGGAAGTTTCGAGTTCTTTTTTTTACTGCGAAGCTCCATACTTAACTGAAATTGCTGTAATTTTAAGAATAGAAAAACATGGAAATAAATAAATGGAATAAAGGCATTCCAGATTGAAATACCATGCATTTTGTTTATAATAAACTTGATAATCTGTATTAATTGTATTGATATTATTATTCTTAATTGAGTGTATGTGAGAAAGTATATATATATATATATATATATATATATATATATATATATATATATATATATATATATATATATATATATATAAGACCCCATTTTTTAAAACAGACTTCTTTAGCAAACCACTTGGCTTTTAGAATTGAAAGTCATGGGGTTCTTTAGAAGTGACTTTAAAAACTGATGTCCTGTATCAAGATAGGTGTGGTGACCTAAAGTCATCCCTGCACATAGCCCTGAGCACACTGCAAAGATAAAAATTTCTGCCACTTCATCTGTAGCCGGTGATGTTTTGATATAAGTGAAATATTTTGACTAAAGTGAAACTCCAGTCAATCAATCAATTTTCCCTATCTTTTACTTTAAGTTGATACATATGTATCCTAGAGATCCATAAGATATTTACAACACTATCAAATCAACCATAAGGCATAGAAACTGCTATCATAATAAGTTTAATATCAGAAATAATATCAAAATTTGATTTGCTGATGATACCTAAATTCTTATTTCAATATTTAGAAATGGGTCAAAGACTCAATGGGCCGGGTTGTTTTTTCAATTTCTATTTAATGGATGTAAAGTGTAAATTTTAAATAATTGCACTAAGCAAGGTGCACAAGTTGGTTTTTTTATACTTCACAGAAAGTCATGAAAAATGGGAATAGGTCCCACAATGAATATATATATGAAAAAGTAACGAAACAAGTATATATATGTATTAGGAAAATCTCAATCATTTTAACATTTTCTAAAGCTACAGTAAATTGAAAAAATGTGCACCAGAAACTTTATATTGGATTGGACTAGATAAGATGGACAGTACAGCAGAGATAGGCAACAGGGTGACAGCACTAGCTTTCCACACTTTAATCCAGTAGCTAAAAAACCAAGGTCTGGAAAAATGGGAAAAAATCTTGAAATATTTCCATAAAGTCAGGTTCACATCTTCAATATTGATAGAAACATTCTGTAAAGTTTCAAGGCTTTTGGTTGAAAACTGTAGAAGGAATTGAGTTCACAAAGTAGGTACCCCCAGTTCAAATACTTGCTAAAAATTGACTAAGTTTCAAAGTCTGGGAAAATGGGAAAAAAATCTGGAAATATTTCCAGAAAGTCAGGTGCATATCTTCAATATATATATAGAAACATTCTGTGAAGTTTCAAGACTTTTGGTTGAAAAAGGTAAGAGGAGTTGAGTTCACAAAGAAGGATCCCCTGTTAAAAAACTTGCTAAAAAGTGACTAAGTTTCAAAGTCTGGAAAAATGGGGAAAAAATATTGAAATATTTCAACAAAGTCAGGTGCACATCTTCAATATATATAGAAACATTCTGTTATGTTTCAAGGCTTTTGGTTGAAAACTGTATGAGGAGTTGAGTTCACAATGTAGGTACCCACAGTTCAAATACTTGCTAGAAATTGACTAAGTTTCAAGGTCTGGAAAAATGGGAAAAAAATCTTGAAATATTTCCAAAATGTCAGGTGCACATGTAACGGAACGCGTTTCTGTATAGTATTACCTTTTCCGATTTTGATTTTATTTTTCATTCATTCATTTCCGGTAAAGTGAAAGCACATGGAAACATTTTGTAGATTTTCAAAATCATTCCTTTGTCTCTATCAGAGCACAGTGTAAGTAAATTTCAGTGTAATTGTGTCACTAGAGATCTGTATTATTGATTTTGTAAGCCCTTTTAATTTGTGTTGCACGATAACAACACTTTGATGATTGTGTTTTATAACTCTGGCATTTCGTTCCTTTTGTATATGTGTATGCAAATCTGGTCACTCGTTAGGTTATTTAATTGGTATATTTATAGAAGTTATCATATGTTACGTTTCATCTTGATGGTATAGACTTGCATCAGTATGTTTTTGTTTAGTTTGAAGTAATTTCTACATGTTAAATGTGGCCCATGTTTACAACTATTTACACACATATGACACATCACTTTATAATCTCAAAAACTGTTAAGTGTTATTATGCAGTAAAATGGGGTCTTCATGAGACTTTGTGTCAACATATTGCATGTCTACGATCTATATAAAACTTCACATCAGTGTTTTATTTTGCTTGATATATATTTCTGCTTTATGAAATGTGTGTAGGTTTATTTTCTGTATTTTTGTGTTTGTGTGCTTGTAAATTTGCATAACATTCATACATGTGGTGCGTATGATGTTCATAACTAAGAATTATAATTTTGTTCATTCTTTATTTTGTAGTTTTTCACCATATTGATGATACACATGTATTCAGAATACAACAAAGTCATCATTGTTAGCTGTCTGTATTTTTTTATTTCTGTACTTGAGACAGAACAGCACATCTTCAATATATATAGAAACATTCTGTAAAGTTTCAAGGTTTCTGGTTGAAAACTAGATGGAGTTGAGTTCACAAAGTTGGTACCCTATTTTCCCTGCCCGCCCACCCAGCATTCACCATACTATAAACTTGATTTGCACTCCATGCAAGCCGGCCAAGATATCTTAAACTACAACTGATTTTTTTAATTTCAAGAAAACAAGTTTTTGATGTCACAAATTGAATTTTTGATATTTTTTTATATCAATAGCAACAGACTTTTTGTTATCAAGAAATGAATTTTTGATATAAGTAACACAGATTAAATAGAAAATAGGCATCACAGAGGCACTCTTCATAATGTTATCACCCATAAAATTTCATGGTGACTGTATTTAAAAGTTCCAGAGAAAATAAATTAAACATAATATCCAATGGAAATCACTTGGACAGAAAACCTTGATGATGAATAGTCAAAAAGAAATGGATAAACAGAAATAAAATTTTTAATGTATCTGCAGAATATCTTTTTAATGGAGATAATAAGAGATATCAAATTGACAAAAGTTTTGAACATCATGCCATAGAAAATCCTGTCCTAGAATAGGTGTATAAAAGATAAATTTTCTTCCATAAAATCTTACCATTATTCTTTCAAGCAACTAACTTGATGATATCCAAATTTTTTGTTTGACAAAATAAAGTGCAAGTCTGTAGTTCATGATGAACAAAAAACACTAAAAATGCTAAAAATACAAATTTTGGTATTAACAAATAAATAGTACCTGAAATTTAATACATATATATTTATTTATACATTAAAATTTAACACCTGGAAAAATTTAGTTAATTACAAAAGTTAAAAACATGTGGTTAAAAAAACAATAGGAACTATCATTGACAAATTAAAAAAATCCATCAAGGATAGTACTGGGGAATTATACTTTCAGTATCTTTCCAAGTGTCAATTAAAAATCATTATATTAAAAACAATATGTTATACATATTGAAAATGTAAAAAAAAAACGACAACAATACAAAAAGTTACACTTACAAAACAAGTGGAATCTGTTGGAGATTTAAAATTCATACTGATTGGTTAACATCCAACCAGGTCGCGTTCTAATACGTCCCCGAGACGTTATAGGCAGAGGAGATAAAATTTCTCCCTGTGACACATCGCGAGAAGGAAACCCGAGTTCTTCATCGGTTAAATGAAACTGAATTTCAGACTGAACGTTTTCAATAACATCCGAGCTGGGTTGAGGCCCATTTGCTTCCAACTCAGGTGTAATCAAAGGTTCAAAATAAGGTTTCAACCTGTTAAAATGAACTACCTGTTTATTTCGACCACCATTTTTTGAAATTGTATAATTATAAGTTGACAACTTTTTAACCACAGTAAAAGTCCATCCCAAAATTTATGTAATTTCTTACTAGTTCCAACTTTAACCTGGGGTATATACAACCAAACTTTTTGACCGACCTCAAATTCAATACTATGTTGTTTAACGTCATATCTTACTTTTTGACGTAACTGTTCAGGATTAATATTCTCACGTGTCAACGTATATATATCATAAAACTTTTTCTGCAAAGTTTCTACATAATCTGAACAACTAGGTATTTCACCAGGTACTGGTTCAGCCATCAAATTAAGAGGTATATTAATTTCTCTCCCCAAAAATTTCCTGTATACTACACCTATATGCCATATTTGCTATTTGAAGATATGTATCCCAATTATTTTGTTCTTTGTTTATATTTGCACTGAGTACGTTCTGAATTGACCTATTATATCTTTCCACCAATCCATCACACATTGGATGATATGGGGTGGTACGAGTTTTAAATGTTCCCAGCATATAACACAATTCCTGAAATAATTCACTTTCAAAATTTGACCCTTGATCAGTATGTATGGACTTGGTAACGCCAAATCTAGTAATAAAATTATCAATCAAGGCTCTAGCTACAGTTCTAGCTTCCTGATTTGACAGTGCTTAACTTTCTACCCATTTAGTGAAATAATCCATAATGACCATGATGTACTTATTTCCACTGGGGGTTATAGGCAAAGGTCCCGTAATATCTATACCAACTCTTTCAAGGAGTTCACCAACCTGGTTTTAGTGGTGCTCTGAACATAGGTAATGGATGTTTACGAGCTTGACATTGAGGACAATGTTTAAGCCATTTGGTAACACTTTTATGCATACCAACCCAATAATATAACTGTCTAATTTTGTGGATTGTTTTATTTATACCCAATGACCACCAATGGGAGAATTATGTGCCTCATATAGTACTTGAGTTTGTAGTTCATCTGGTACAACAATTAACATTTTAGTCTCTGTTAATTTATCGTCAACCCATTTACGATAAAAATTTTCATCTTTGAATTCTAATTGTTCCCACTGAAACCAATAACTTTTAATTTGAACATTTTGAGATGCCACAACATCATAGCTTGGTTTATCAGTATGTTTTCTTTTCAAATCAATCAAATATGCCAAATTAGGGTCTTTTTTTTAAGCTGAACCAATTTCTAGACAAATTGGAACACCATGTGTTAATTCATCTAGACAACGCATCTGCATTGTTATGAAGACGACCAGGTCTATGAACAATTTTTAATCGAAATCCCTCCAGAAATTCTATCCAACGAGCAACTTGACCTTCAGGTTGTTTAAAATTATATAACCAATGTAAAGAACCATGATCTGTACGCAGTGTAAATTCACAGCCATACAAATAATGTTTGAAATGTTTAACAGTCTTGACTATAGCTAATAATTCCTTACGAGTAACACTGTAATTTTTTTCCTGGGGAGAATGTGTAGTACTATAATAAGCCAGAACTTTTTCTATACCATCAATATTTTGTGATAAAACAGCTCCTATACCTACATCACTGGCATCTGTGTCTAAAATAAAAGGTTTAGAAAAATCTGGGTATGCCAACACCACTGAATGTGTCAATTCATATTTTAAAGTTTTATGACAATTATCATGACCTAAATATTTTACCTCCCTTTGAAACGATTTACACTTCCTAGGTTTTAATTTTAATCCAGCTTTAGCCAAACAGCATAATACATCTCTCAATCGTTCGAGTTACATGAGTCGTAAAACTGTCAGAATACACCAGAATGTCATCAAGAAAAATCAAACAAGTTTTCCAATGTAATCCTGCCAATACGAGTTCCATAAGGCGTTCAAAATGACCCGTAGCTCCCACAACACCAAAAGGAAGTACATTATATTCATATAAAGCCATTCCTGTAGTGAACGCAGTCTTTTCCCTATCTTTTTCAGCCATTTCACACTGCCAATATCAGCAGCTAAATCCAGATTACTAAAATACTTAGCGCCAGACAAAGCATCTAACGTATCATCTATACAAGGAAGTGGAAAAACATTTTTCTTAGTGACAGAAACGCATAGTACCATCCTTTTTAGACACGAGAACAATGGGGCTGAATATGGACTAGAGGAATGTCTAATGACACCTTGCTCTAACATTTGGGCCACTTGTCTGTCAACTTCTTGCCTCTTATGCACAGGTAATCTATAAGCTCTTAAACGAATAGGCGGAGAATCACCAGTATCAATTTGAAATGGAAGTAAACTAGTTCTACCGATTTTCTTATCAACTTTCATAAAAGTTTCACTATGTTCTAACAACAAACGTTTAACAACTTTCGTCTGATCAGGGTCTAAAATATCAGTGGATTTAACAAACAACTCGTATAAGTAAGGATCCATAGTTCCAGTTTTATTGTCAGGAGAAACACTATCATGAACTGTAACAGAAGAAGCTACCCGGGTTCCCATAGGCAAAGTCTGAACTTTTCCACTTAGATTCAACATGGAAAGAGACGTAACATTTCCTTGACAAGGATTAACCAGAGTTCTACCAACTAACACACCTTTATCCATATTAACTAATTCAGAACTACTTTCTGCTAAACCATAAGGAAATACATTTCCCTTTAACCTTATCTGTACAGGTACCACATATTCCTTTATTAGGAGGAAGTGTAATAGATTGTTGTAAAACTAAATGACAACAATGGGAAACTGATTTCTCTACATGACAAGTATACCACCATTTACCTAATCGTATCTGTTGTTTATTAAAATCTACTAGTGAATTATACTACCTAAGAAAATCTACACCTAGAATACCAGATTGAGTAATATCAGCTACAACAAACTTGAATGGAAATTTGTGTTTTCCGATTTTAATAACAAGTGATTGTTAGTTTAATTGGTATTTTAATTGATACTTCTTCTCCACTAACAGTCTGAAATGAACCATTAATTTTCTCAATAGAACCCAATTGTTTCTTGTTTAAACTTTAAAAATAGTGGTGTTAACAACAGACACAGTAGAACCGGTATCTATTAAAAAATCATACTTAGAAGGTAATTTACTAACTGTCACATAAATGTAATTTTAAATCTGTCACATTCATTGACGTCTCGGGTCTCGTATTCAACTGACCGTAAATCGACCCCATTTCAAGTCATTACGTGTTTAAATTTCTAGGATTCACTTGACTACGTACATTACTACTAGACTGGGAATACCTAGGTTGCATAGACCTATTCTGACTAAACTGTCCCGAATATCCCGCTCCGAAATTTGGTCTGGGACCTCTGGGGTTACCCCGAATAAAAGAACCACCACTAAAATCTCTCGAGTAAAACATCGGAACATCACTAGGAACTGATGGAACACTGGGAGGCATACCAGAAGAACATGGCACCAAAGGGTTTCCATCCCAATGAGAAGACCGACCATGATGAAAGGATAATGACGTAGGCGGACCACATTAACCATCCACCCTGGACAAATTTGGATTTAACCCAGAATTATCCCCCGTGTTATATTACCCGGTTTTACTTATATTAGAACTAATATTGTTAGACCTCTGTCTATTGATTACACTATCTTGTTCACTATCATCATTATTCACTTGAGCGCTAGCTACAGACGAGTTATGTTTAAACTCTAGATTACTAGTATTCACAGCTCTGATATGGGTCTTCTTGATTAAAACGACGTAAAATTGATAATTAACTACTGACCATAGTGAGAGCAGTATCTATGTCAGTTGGTTTTTTACGAGCAACCTGGATTTGTATCTCCGAATCTGGTATGGCCCGCAAAAAATAATGAACCGCCATACGGTTACGAGTAAACTCACTATCATTGGGGAAACCTTTTCTAACGAGTCTAGTAATATCAATAGCCAGTTTTTGTAAAGAAGTATTTTTATTAGTGACCAAGTTCTCCAATCCAACAACATATTCATCAGCTTGTCTAATAGGGTCAAACTTAAGCTTAAGTGCCTGAACCAAAGCCTGATAATCGTTTTGAGTACGACTATCTAGATCATTATATGCCTTCAAAGCTAAACCATCCAGCCTTGAAACTAAGAACTTACAAGCATATCAATCATCCCAGTGATTAGCAATTCTAGCATTATCAAATGACAAATACCAATCTTCGAAACCAATTTGACCTTTATACATAGTAGGCACAAAAAATGGTTTACCTACCATGTCAGATGAAGGATTACTAACAAAACTTCTGGACTGAACACTATTCGGTTTATCACCCGATGAATTAACACATGGTGTTCCAACTTGAGACATAACATTATTTAACTCCTTATTATGTGAAATATGACTGATGCCTGACGATACAAGTGTAGAATAATTACTGGCACAAGTGTAAAGAGGTACTGTGGGACTAGAATAAGTGGCAGTATCAGAACTAAAAGTTGATACATTGGTATTATAAAAATATCTGAAGTTGACATAGGTGCATAGTCTAGTACATCAGAAAACGTAAGTTTACGAGCATGTGGGTTCGACCATTTTATACTATCATCATAAGATGATTTACTAATTATACTAGTTTTAGGAGTACCATCCCCTAAAATCATATCACCAGATATGTAAACATCTGAATCTATAGGCGTACTGGCTCTCTCAGTACCAAATTTAATATTGCTGGGTCTCAAAGGGGGATCCTCAGTATCGTCAGTATCAAAAATTGTTAAACAATCTACAAATTTATCTAGTCTAGCTTGAATATCAGGTATCTTAGGGGACTTTTTAGTATAACCCTCAGTTTCCCAGTATAATTCTGTCATGATTTCATCAAATTCCTTGTCATAATCTCTTCCCTCCATTTTGTTTAATTTGAGTAATAAAATAAAAATAACTTAACTATTTTCATTTAAATTTTGAACTTAATTAAAATTTATCTTGATGGCTAGAATCTAATTTTTGATTTAATAATATTAAGAAATATTAAAGATTAATATAAGAAAATCCTAGTTAAGTATCTGCTTTTAATATTTATAAAATATAAAGTACAAAACAAAGGAAATCCCACTTCTGACACCAATTTGTAACGTGTGTGCGAGATTACGAATCTTAATTCAATCCATCTCACACGAAAACGTCTTTACAAGACGTGGGTAAGTCATTCCTTTAAGAAATGTACTTATATAAATTTACGACAAATATAACTATCGTGAAGTAAGTATTTATAATATTAATCCTGACTAGAGTTCTAGGCTAAACTCAAAAGATTGCTAAAACGAAATATCGAGATGAGTATATAATACATTTACAAGGGTATATGTATGCTGAAAACTGCCACATCTCATGAAATCGACATTGCATAAACTCAGTGGCCAGATCGGAAAACACCACACAAGATGACGAAATCAGATATTTATTTAAAGGAGGATATTGAAAATCCACTGGAAAACAAGTTGTAGTGGAGATTGGAGACAAAATGCAAAGAGGAATTTATAAAGACATAGTACTGTTATTACAACAGAATAAATATCTTTCAGATATTATGTAGGAAAAGGGAGGAAAAATTGCTGATACAACGTATAGGAATCGTATATATATATAACTTAACTAAGACTGCTATGTTGACTTAGAAGTTCAATGAATTATAATATAAATTTATAACTCGCGCGAATAAATAATGATACGTTAAGAAGAACCGAAACATCCGATTCGAACTTTTACCTCAGCAGTAATTAAAAATGAATATAAGAGAGTTTTAATAACATTTATTATGCAAGGACAGTTACATGGTAAAAAGACGCTATTCAAATCGTTTACAGTATCGTGACGTCATTCAATGTATTCAATTTTACAAAGTTTAATTTCCCTTACACTTCAATTACTTCGTTATAATCTTTTAAAGTAAACAATAATTTACTCGTTATATAACCAGTCAATTACTAAGTTACATTAGAATAAATAAATTATCTAATATTTACGTAAGGTAAGAGAATAATAAATAGAGTAATATAAGTCAAATACTATATAAAATTCTAGTGTGACATCAATTAGTTTACATGAATCAATTTATGTCACGCATAAAACTCGTGAACCGCACTTGTCACATGACCAGATCAAAATTTATTATCGAGTTGAAGGAAAATTATCTAGAGTAATATAAGTCAATTACTGTATAAAACCCTAATATGACAACAGTCTAGTTCACATGTTACAGTTCATATTAAAGAAAACACGTGGACCGCACTCGCCACGTGATTCGTACAATATTTCGTGACGTCAAAACGTATTATAGACTATACATTACAGCTAAAAGATTCAAGGGAAATACAATATGAGACCTTAAACGGAAATGTAAATATACAAGAATGTATCAAAAGTTTATGAATCTGGACTTCATGAATTAATTAACGTGTAAAAATAAAATAAATTAAATCAAAAATAAATTGCCACGCGTATGATAAAAAAAACCCCTCCCAACGCGACGCGAAAATACTAAATAAAATAATTAATTCATGATGTCAAGTTTCTGGATTCTAGCCATCAAGATCAAAATTAACTTAAAAAAACTTACTTGCAAGCAGACGTCAACTGCTCTACAATGTCGGCCGAAAGAGACTCCGGTACACGCGGTCAGCACTTATATAGGGTGAGAAAAATACCACGTGACCACAGTCACAGAAACGTTTTAGAATATAAAAAAATAAAACGTCGATCTTACAAACGTCAAACTTAGTCAATTTCAATTGACTGAATGAATTTCATGAAACAAACGTGCATATGCAAATGAGAGCGGCGACATCTAAGTCGGGCACCTACATTAGTACAAGGTCGATCATGTCACGTGCACAAACAATTTCAAAAGATAGATAGAGAGAAGAAAATAGAGATAGATAGAAATGGCGTCTAGTAAGATAAGAAATAATTTGCTGCACGTTACAAAATTATTTTTGACAAAACAAATGCAGAGTATGATAGAAAACAGAACAAAGAACCATTTGAATAACAAATAACTTTATATTCTGATTTCCTATTTAAATCAACCAAAATGTTAAATTCTAACACAGTCAACACAAATATACTTGGGAATTCATCCATTATAATTAACTGTTAATAACATACAAACATGGATAATATACAAATTACTGGACATCATTTGCTAGCTCCAGGAGAGAAAAAGTCTGTTCCACTTAATGACTGCAAATAACATAACCACAAATATCAGGCAGTGCACAACTAAGATTAGAGAAGATAATATTACTAAAGCCAGTAATAAAGAGTCCTCCATTTTTTTCTACATGTGGTAAAAAGCCTCTTTTTGATTTAACTTCCTTTTCCTGTAACATGACATATCTCTCTTTCATGAGGACATATTTCTCAAAATTGTCCTCACAATAAAATATTATCTCTTTCTCAAATTTAATATTGCTGTAATAGATGAAACAAATAAAAACGGTAGTTCAAAAGCTATCCATTTTTACAAGGACAGATATTACAAAGAATTAAAGAAATTATTATTCATTATAATTTACACATAGTACTGATATTTCATGGTTCCTATTACACTTTGGAATGAAACCATTTTCTGAGAGATTGTCATGTGGAAACATACGATCATAAAAGTAATCAAATGTTATTGTATGAAATATGGAAAGAAATTCCTCTATATTAGATTTTCAAGCAGGGACATGTCCTCATAAAGCTAATGAAATGATATATGACATTTTCACATGGGAACATGTCCTCATGAAGCTTAATGATATGCTATTACTTGAAATATGGAATGAAAATTCTATATTTCCATGTGGTGATGTCTGCATAAAGCTCAATGAAATAATATTGTATGAAAATTATTTCTCTAAGAGATGTGGTGGACATGTCCTCTTATCAAGCTATATATGCTGTTATCTGAAATTTGGAAAGACAATTCTCTATTTCCAAGATATTTCCATGTGATAGCAAGTCCTCATCAAGCTTATGATGTGAATGAAATTTCTGTATATTCCAGAGATTTTTATGTGGGGACATGTCCTTCTAAATAATATGAAATGTTTTGACCTGAAATTATGAAAGACATTTACCATAAAAACCCATGTAATTTACACACTTTTTTCTCCAAAAAATAAAGTTAGGGATTGCGTAAATTACATCAGTAGTTTTTTCCCCTATTAGACGTTCAACCTGTTCAAAATTTGCAAATGAAAATTACATACCTCCCGTCTGTACAGAGTATCAGCAATTCTGGAAATTTTTGAGTGCTAATTTTACATGAGCAGTAGCTTTTTTTGACAAATTTTATCCAGAAAATTACCTGTGTAAATTACACGGGTACGTAAATTACATGGGTTTATACCGTAAATAGCTTATGAAATGCTATTATCCTATATTTGGACAGAAATTTCTCTATATCCAAACTATTTCCATATGATACAAGTCCTCATAAAGCTGATGAAATGATATTACATGAAATTTGGAAAAAACTTTCTCTGTATTTCAGAGAATTTCACATGGGGACATGTCCTAATAAAGCTAATTAAATGATATAACATGAAATTTGAAAGAAATTTCTCTGTATTTCAGATAGCTAATGAAATGGTATTACCGTTATCCTAAATTTGGAAAGAAATGCCTCTACATCCAAGAAATGTCCATGTGGGGAGATCTCCTCATAAAACTTTGGACATATTTCTCTGTATCTGAGAGATTTTCATGTGGGGACATGTCCTCATACAGCTAATGAAATTATATTGCGTGAAATTTGGAAAGAAATTTCTCTATATCTGAGAGATTAATGTGGGGACATTTTGTCATAAAACTAATCAAATGATATGGAATGAAATTTTAAAATTTTAGAAGATATTTCTTTTTATTATACATCTTAAATTTGTCAACCAATTATATTTCATAAATTTTACCAAGTGTTCATACAAGAAAAAGCTGTACTGTACAATTAGACAGAAAAAGCTGTATTTCATGTGCAAAAATCCATATTGGATGATAGACCGTACAATAAAGTAATATTTTACACACAAATTCTATGACGTCGACTTATAATAATCCGAATGGCCCAGTCACTTAAATGTACATATTTAATGTTTTCTTAAGAATAGTATAAAGGGGAATTATTAGTTTGTTAATATGATATCATCTACATTAGAATAACTTTTTTAAAAATATCATGATTGCTTTAATTATTTTACAAGTTACCATATTTCATATTGTTATTTTTGTAGAGACAGTTTTCACATTTCGGTGTCGTTGGTATTACTTTAGTGTCACAAATAAACGAATCTTAAACCATTGGCATATTATGTAATCTGTATTTGTTTTCGACAATTTTTTTACATTCAATATTAGATTTTAGATGTATAATAAAAAGGTCATTATTCAATGTACTGTACGAGACACCTTCGACTTGTCCAATAAAAATCCATATTGTACAGTACATTGTATAATAATAACTTTATAATATCAGAGAAATTTCATGTGAGGGCATGTAATCAAAACACTAATCAAATGTTATTGTATGAAATTAGGAAATTTCTCTATGAGAGATTTTCATGTGAGGACATATCCTCAAAAGGTTCATAATATGCTTTTATCTGAAATATGGAAAGAAATTCATAAGGCAAATGAAATGAAATTACATGAAATGTAGAAAGAATGTGTCCAAACATAAAAATCTCTCAGATACGCATATTAAAATATTATTTCATTAGCTTGATGAGGACTTCCCTTCTCATGGAAATATCTTGGAAACAGAGAATTGTCTCCAAATTTTAGATAATAGCATAGTTTAGCTTGGTGAGGACATGTCCCCACATGGCATTCTATCAGAAAAAGTTCACAGAGAGATACACATTTCGAAATTTCATTAGTAACTGATATCATTTCATGTGTTATTAGGACATGTCCCCACTTTAAAATCTTGGATAAATCAGTTGTTATCGACAATGGTTTGACAGATAAATGGGATTCTATAATCATGGATTAGAGAGTGGTTATACGCTTCACAGTATGAAATACAAATACTTTAACACTAATTACTACAGTGGCATGATTGTTGATCACTATGTCACTTTTTATCTACTACAAAGTACCCTTATTGCCGATAATTCCTCACTTTTCTTAATGGTTCAATGATCAATCATTGCGGGAAAAACATTCGAGATTCTGAAGGTAATTTGTCATATATTTGTCATAATTTCAGTACTAAACATTACTTTGAGTTATCAGAGGTATTCAAATTATAGAAGTTTGGGTTATCGAAATTGTAATTATATAATTTATATAGAGAAATGGCTGGGACAAGATAATAACTTCGAGTTATCCGTGGTTTCGAAGTTTGAGTTATTGAAGTTCTACTTATAATAAGACTTAGTGCAATATTTACATTTCAAGAAACTTTAATCAACAAGAGGCCCATGATGGGCCTTAATGCTCACCTGAGTTTATGTCATGTAGCTTGCAGAAGTTCAATAGCGAATAGGACCATCAAATTTTTCCCCAGTTGAGATAATTGAAAATGTAGCATTTTACAAGTCAAGAATGCTACATCTACAATATTCTAATATACATGCCTATACAAGACATTTAGAGTTTTCCATATAATTAACAGTTTCAGTTTCCTATTGCATCTGTAACCTTGACCTTTGAACACATGACCTTCCTTTACACATCAAAATGATCGTTGTATCAATAGCTACAATATACTAATATATATATACCTATACAAAAAGTTTACAGTTTTCAGATAATTAACAATATCATTTTTATTCTACATGACCTTGACATTTGAAGCCACGACCTTTGTTAATTTACACATCACAAATGACCGTTATATCAATACCTACAATATTCTTATATACATTGTATGTGCCTATACAAAAAGTTGCTAGTTTCCAAGAAATGTAATACTTTAAGTATTTTATTGCATCTGTGACCTTGAACTTTGAACCTCTGACCTTCATTTACACATCAAAATCTAATATATATGCCTAGCTTAGGTGAGCTAAAACCTTTGCACCAATGTTGATGACACAGATGAAAAAGATAGCATGACTAAGGCTTGCAATTTTTCAGGGATGACAATACCACTGACTACTATAGAACAAAAAGAGAGAGGAAATGAAGAAAAAATATAAGGCATTAATAGAGACTTTCAGGTACATGTGACCCTGTACTATCCATGACATGTAAAAATTTATATATGTAACATATATACATTCCTATTCAATAACAGTTTGGAAAGATTTGTGTAAAGAAGGTGTATGCTTTCATAAAGCCAGTTACATTTTTTTCTAAAAGAGATGAAATGGCAAAGAAAAAACAAATATAAGATGCATAACTTTTAACAACATACTCCAAAATGTCAACTTTATATGTTTACTGGAAAATCTAATGAAAATAAAATTAAATAAAAGACAATAACGAACAACACTTTTGCATTCTGTGCTAGCATGTAACACAAAAAAGGCTCAATTTACTTCAAAGTTAACTTCTTACCTTGCATTAGAGTTATCTAAATCTTCTACATTAGGACATACTTAAAAACTAAAAAATTGTTAATATTACAAAAAAACCACAAGCATTAAACTCATGTTGAGAGAAAAAGACAAGACAATTCAATCCATTTATGAACAATTCTAACACGTCCATGTCAAAATCTGCACAGTAAGCACAGACTTCAGCATAATTCAAATGTGATAAAAATACAAAACAACCAAAAGGAACCTCATTAACATCCATTTAAAAGAAACTGTATTAGTAAAAAAAAATTTAAGTCCTGATGAAACTCTGCAAAAGATAATAGGCATATTTTCACAATTTTAATGGTCAATACAGTATTTGTCATCTTTTCTAAAATAATCATGGATACACTGGAATTAACTGACGTCTCACAGTTCCATATTTTTTCTTTTCTTTTTTCTCTTCATTCTCAATTTCACTTTTGCGTGCGACAGGTATTCACCCTTCCAGAACTTCCAGCCTCTCTTTCCTGCTACTTTTGCCAAGTTTTCATATAATTAACTTTAATATTATTTTAGCTTAATTATGATTATCATGCCATTGATTATTAAACAAGTGATATGATTAGGGCCTCAGAAAACAAACTTAAAAGATACTACTGAATTCCATTTATATGTCCAGTGCCCATTCAAAGTCAGAAGTTTAACAAAGTGGCCAATGGGCCTTAACGCTTACCTGACTATATGTCTAAAATGTTTGCAAAGTGCAATAGACAATAGATTGATTACAGAAACTTTTCAAGTTTTCCAAAGTTTAGAACTGCCACAATACTAAATCAGAAATATCTAGTAGCTAATATGCATGTAGTTACTATAGTGAAATGAATAATTTCCAAATCAATAACTATTTCAGTATAGTTATGCAGCTATGGCCTTGCCCTTTGAATACATGACCTTAAACCATATACCGAAATGATCAACATATCAATACCTACAATATTCTAATATACATGCCTATACAAAAAGTTAATAGTTTTCAAGACAATTAACAATTTCAGATTTTTATGCAGCTATGACCATGAACTTCGAACATATGACTGAACCATTATTAAAATGATAGTCATATCAATGCCTACAATATTCTGATATATATGCCTCTACAAAGAGTCAATAGTTTTCAAGATAATTAACAATTTCAGTATAATTATGCAAATATGACCTTGACCTTTGACCACATATGACCTTGGATCATTTATCAAAGTAATCACCATAATACCTACAATATTCTCATATACATGCCTATACAAAAAGTTTATAGTTTTCAAACTAACGCACAATTTTAATATTTATAAGCAAAAAATAACATTTCAGGGGCAACAACCCATACATGGATTATCATATAGTTAAGAAACTTTGTACCTTGTTAAATTTTGTCAAGCTGAACATTTTAACAATGTTTTGATTTCATATATATCTTAATATTTGCAAGAAAAATGCCTAAAACTGCACAAATTACAAATAAGGTCATGACCTTGAATTGTGACCTTGACCCCATTTAAAAGGCCATTTCAAGAAAAAGTCAAAACTGAAAACTTCATGTTATTATCTGTTCAAATAGTCCAAGTTATTACAACTTGAAGCCATTTTATGAAATTTTTTAAATTAAATGCAAAAACTTGTAACCCATTTTTCGACCAAATTTCACGAAATTTACAAACTATAGGCTTAAGACCCTGGAAAAGCTTAATATCACATCAGATTTTTTCTCCCATTGTCTGTTTCGGAGAAGAAGATTTTTAAAGATTTTTCCATCCCTAGGTCACCTTGACCTAGTTTTGGTAGCCATGGCAACGCCACGAACAAATCTAAATTGCACAAACTCATATATACCTCTGATCAAGTTTCATCAAAATCTGTTCAGTAGTTTCAGAGGAGAAGTCAAAAATGTGTATGCCAGCAGGCACATACACACGCGCAATGCCATAAGCTCACATGACCTCTGGTCAGGTGAGCTAATAATCAGTGGCCCTCCAAACACATTTTTAATACAAATGTAATTGCAAAGCCAAGAAGGTTTTAATTCAATAGAAATATAAATATCTGTAATTGATTTACTACAATGTTTGAATTTCTATAAATACCTATATCTTTTTTTGAATAGGAGATCCCTATTTAAAATATCTATGCGTATTTAAAATAGATATAAGTATTTCAAACAGATACCTGTATTTGAATAGGTTATCCATATTTAAAATAGAGATATCTCTATTTTAAACAGAGAATTTAATGTGTCATGAAATAACACATTTTCATGTGGGGATATGTCATTATACAGCTAATGAAATGATATGATATCGAATTGGGAAAGATATTTATATCTGTGAGATTTTCATGTGGAGATATGTCCTCATACAGCTTATGAAATGATATGATATCAAATGGGACAGATATTTATATCTGTGAGATTTTCATGTGGGGATATGTCATCATACAGCTAATGAAATAATATGATATCAAATTGGGAAAGAGATTTATATCTGTGAGATTTTTATGTGGGGATATGTCATCATATAGCTAATGAAATGATATGATATCAAATTGGGAAAGAGATTTATATCTCAGGGATTTTCATGTTGGGACATGTCCTCATACAGCTAATGATGTGATATGATATCAAATTGGGACAGATATTTATATCTGAAATTTTCATGTGGGGACATGTCCTCATACAGCTAATGAAATGATTTGATTTCAAATTTGGAAAGATATTTATATCTGTGATATTTTCAAGTGGGTACAAGTCGTCATACAGATAATGAAATGATATGATATCATATTGGGAAAGATATTTATATCTAAGATTTTCATGTGGGGACATGTCCTCATACAGCTTATGAAATGATATGATATCAATTTGGGAAAGATATTTATATCTGTGAGATTTTCATGTGGGTACATGTCCTCATACAGCTAATGATGTTATATGATATCAAAATTAAATAGAAATTACAAGAAATTGTATAATTAAAATTTTTATCTGTTATCCGCTATCACTGGAATTCGAACCCTGGTCCCTGATGTTGATAATTATAAAATATGTCTCTACAATATGCAAATGAGATCATGTGACTGAAAGAAAGCAAGTGGACATTTTTCATTTATTTGTGAAAATTTTTTTATATTTCTTTAAAATATCTCTTACAACAAAAGGATCAAATTAATTTGATTTATTTATTTTTATAAAAATTTCATATATAATTTGCTGCAGTCATTTTTTTTTATCTATATATATAATTTGAGGGTGGATGCCAAAAGGTCGTAAGTGCTGTTTTTTAATATTTAATTTTTTTAAATTAAAAAGGTTAAAGATGTCATAATCGACTTCCCCTATAAATTTAAAGCTGGTTTCTCTTTTAGAAAAAAAGTTATTACACAATGACCATATGTCGTAAGTAATTAAAGCATATATGTCGTTATGCCAAAATGTTGCATGTTCGTTTAAGATATACTGGCAAAACTAAATTCAGTTGTAAAATGAAGTCCAATTTGTCGTAAGTTCACTTAAGATTAATCACGTCCCTAGTTATATATATTGACTGTTGGGAACAAATGGTGTAAATCATCTTATTCTGTTGTGGCAGAATCTATTTGACATGTTAGATAATGAAACAATATATTGTATGTACTCTTAAGACCAAAAGCCATCGGTGTTACATTGTTAGTGAAACACAATATCACTGATAAGATGAAGTATGTGCCTTTAAGACTTTTAATCTTTAGTGATGGTTACAACATATGAAAATATCATTACCTCTTAAATAAAATATACTATGTTTTGTTTATGTAATGAAATATCTTTTGCAAATAATTATTACTCTACATTTCTAAAATCATCACTTTAACATTAGGGTGTCTTAAATTTAAAGAAATAACAGGATTTTTTGGCATAAAATAAGGTAAGTTAGGATAAAGTTCAAATCAAGATTGTTTAGAGTTAGGTTTAATAAATGAATTGTTGTATCATATTGTGTAAAACATGTTCAATTGCAAGTATGATTTTAATTTAAATTAGAAAAATTATAGTAATACATTACAAAAGTATTTGTTAACCAAAGATTAATATAGAAAAATGTTAAATTTTCAAGTATGATTTGAAATTAAACAAGAAAAAATATAGTAATACATTAAAAAATTTTTAGTGAACCAAAGACTGAAATATTATAGATATTTACCATCGCTGCTTAAGACTTTAGAAAATTTTAATATTACAATTTTTGTAGTGAAATGGAAGATTGGGAGGTAATTGGGCATATCATGTCCCAGTCTTTCGAGGAAGGTGCTGACAATAAAGTAATATCTGAAAAGAAGAAAGAAGAAATTTCACAGAAACAGATAAATGAACTTGAAAGTTATATAAAAATTAGTTGAAAATAAAGATGAAAGTGAAACTATTACAGAGTCAGAAAAAGTGATTCTAACTGACAGAAAGGATATAACAGAAACACCCAGAAAAGAAAAATGAAATGAAATCTTAAATAAACAAGCTTGTATAGAAAAAGATAAAGACAGTACAAAAGGTACCGGTAATTGTGATGTGAAAATACTAAAAAGTGAAATACAACAAACAAACACTGGAATAGTTTTGACCAACACGCAACAAACAAAATACATAAATCAAAATGTATCAACTGATGAAAGTTCTGACAATGAAGTTTTGTCTAAAAATTCAAGCTAAAATTCAAATGGAAAGCCTTCAGAAAACAATTGCCTTGCGAAAGAAAAAACGAAATGTTAAACGAAAGAAATTTTCATCATCAGAATCAGAAGATGAACATAATTTCTTTTCTGATAACTCTGTATCTCTGAAGGATCCTCAATTTAAGCTGCAAAAAAAGGATGTATTATCTTCTGAATCAGATTCAGACACCATCAGCAACCATAAAAAACAACAACAAACAAAACAAGCAAAGGGATTAAAGAAATTTGCTTCAGTATCAATGAAAACCATCAATCAGAATTTTACAAGGAATGTTGGTTGGAAGAAAAAGCCAACAAGACTTGGTAAGAAAAAGAAAACAACTCCTGGAAGACCCCATTTACCAACTAAGTGAACAAACAAAATGCAAGTGAAGAAGAAACTATTTGTCTCTCCAAACAAAAGATTAATGGAAAATCCTTACTTATGATGGAAATCATGTCATGCTAAGAAGAGTTATCTGTAACCATCTTCAAAACCACCCAGAAGAATACATACATTTTCTAACCAATGACAGTCATCCAACTGAAGACCAGGCATTGCAAATGTATCAGGAACAAGTTGCTTATTTAAGAGAAGATGGAAAATGGTCCACTAATTTGGCAGATGCTTTACCACTTGCTACTGCAAATACACTAAAAAGAGACATACTGATACTATCAAGTGACCGAAAAAGACCAATTTTGAAAATCAGTCCAACTCAGTGTAAACCAGTTGAAGAGCAACATCTATCACTTGCATACATTGCCATTCCTGGATTCGAGCATTTTGACGCATGTAAAAAAGTAGATGACAAAAATAGCAAAAATAACGATCTTGAAATATCCACAGAAACAACCCCAAGAAAAGTTTCAAAACAAAGTGGTACTGAACAACCTCCAGTTATTACACCTAGAAAACAAGCCAAGTATCGCAGCCCAAAAAAGAAACTAAGAACTAGAAAAAGAATTTCAAGACCAGAAACCTGGAAGAAAAATATCAGAAAACATTGTCGGTTATCTGGAAAGCAGTATATTAGTGCCACTGAAAGACTATGAGAGAAAAGGCTGTTCAGTTCCAAGACTGTTCAAAATGTCGTTTTAAATGTACAGAAAAAATACCTGAAAAAAACTCGTGAGGAACTATTTAATATATTTTGGAATCTTAAAGACTACTCCCGGCAAAGAGACTTTTTCTGTAGTACTGTCAAAGTACATACTCCAGATAGAATTAGAACCAGTGCTAAAAGACCACGAAAATGTTCAAAAGTTTTTACATTTAATGTAAATGGTGAAGATGTAAGAATATGCAAACAATTCTACACCAAAACGTTGGATGTTGGGGAAAAAACCATTGATTATGCATTAAAATCAAACAAGTCAGGAATATTTACCTCAGAAGACAAGCGTGGTACTCACATTCCACACAATAAGACCCCAGAACAGTCTATTCCACATATTCGTCAACATATAGAATCTTTTCCAGTTTTAGATCCACACTACACCAGAAAAGACACTCACAGAAAGTTTCTAGGTAGCAATCTAAATATAACAAAAATGTACAGACTTTAAAGAGAAGAGTGCATAGCAGCTAAAAGAAAACCAGTTGGTTCGTCCAAGTACAGAAAAGTATTTTGTACAGAATACAACTACTCCTTCCACACACCTAAAAACGACCAATGTCAAACTTGTTGTTTATATCTGGAAAAACAGGCTAATAATCAAATCAATGAGAACGACAAAACAATCTATGATCAACATATCCAAAGAAAGATAAAAGCAAGAGAAGAAAAATCTTTAGATAAGAATTTCTCTAAAACACATCCAGAATACCACGTTGCAACTTTTGATTTACAAGCAGTTCTTCACACTCCATGTTCAAATGTCAGCCAGGTATATTACAAACGAAAATTAAATTGCTACAATTCCTCATTTTATTCATTAGGGAATGGAAAAGCAACATGTTTTGTGTGGAATGAGACAGAGGCAAAACGAGGGTCAAATGAAATTGGAACTTGTATAGTTTCATATATTAGATCTCTACCACTTACAACCACCCAAGTATGTATTTATTCGGACAACTGTCCTGGACAAAACAGGAATCGATTTATCCCAGCAGCACTACTACATGCACTTCTAACCACAGAGAACATCCAAACAGCTGATCAAAAATTAGAGCCTGGGCACACAGAAATGGAGTGTGACTCTATGCATGCGGCAATTGAATCTGCAAAAAAGAACACGCCAGTTTATGTTCCTAGCCAATGGGATAGAATCATAAGAATGGCTAGACGAAGGAAACCATACACAGTTGTACCGCTAAAATATTGTGATATACTAGATTTTAAAGATGTGGCAAAGAAAATGTTTCCAGCAAATTCTGTAGATGGATCAGGGAAAAAGATACAGTGGATACAGTTAAAGTGGATCCAATTTAGAAAACGGGAACCAGACTGAATGTTTTTTAAGTATGAGTATGATGAGGATGAATTTCACTGTCTTCGGATGAAAGTAGCAAGTAAAAAGTCCGGTATTTTGCACATTGCTGAAAAGGTTCCCCAGTACTATAAAGAAAAACTTCCCATCTCTGAAAAGAAAAAAGTGACTTGGTGACCCTCTGTAATATCGGCATAATTCCAGAGGAGTTTTCTGGCTATTACAAAAATTTTAAAAGCAGTAGCAGTGTAAATGACACCATAGCTGAGCCGGATTTATATGAGGAGCAGGTTGACACCGATGAAGAAAAAGACTAAATTATATTGGAATTATGTTATAGACATGATACTGTTTCAGAATCTTCGGATATAATTCATATTATAATTATAATATATACAGTGTATATAAGATTCTTGTACAGATGCAGTGAAGTTTCAACAAATAAGATTTTGTTGTGTAGAAATATATTTCATGACCAATGGAAATTCAGTAATACCGATATGTAAGAACAAATTTGAGTGGGAAAAACTTGGAAATTTGAAATACCATTGCTTTACAGTATTGCTAACCATGATAACTGTTTGGAATGTGTTAAAATCATGGACAACAATCACAACAGAATTAAAATGAGACTTGTGCACTATAGACAATTTTTCATTTTAAGAATGCTTTGATATGCATTTAATACAGATTTTATTGTGAAGATTTTTTAATGCATATTCTTCGGATTTTTTTAAATTAAAACAGTGGTTTCCCATTTTTATTTGAAGAAAAATTCGATTTATCAATTTCATTTGATATCGCAGCATTTTTGTGTTATATTCAATTTTAATTGATATATTTCTTAAATTTAAACCATTTATATCAGACACAGTAAATATTATTTATGCTAAGTTATCTAAAGTGACATGATGATAATTAACCCCAGTCTGTAAATCAACAATTTAGTTGAGCCATGAAATCTTAATAACACTTATGACTTATGTTCCCCAAAGTCTACATGAATGAAAGCCTTACAGAAAACATCTGTTTTCTCTTATGGGATTATATTACTTCTAATCTCTGTTCCTTAATACCGTATTGCTGTCTGCAATATAGTCGTAAGTGATTTAATTGCTTGTTATTAATATATGCGTCAACATTTCAACGTTTTAAAATTAAACTACTTATTATTATTTTATTATTGTTTTTAAAAATGTATCAAGCTGGGTAAAATGCCAAAAACAGTTACTGAAAAATAAAGCATTAAAATGTTTATAGTGAATTTTCTCATATTTGTAATTTATGCACTTACGACTTTTTGGCACCCAACCCTCGAATTTTATTGCATTAGATAAAATATGTGTTGATAGGAATGCATTCCAAAATTTACCTGTAATATACTAGTATATCTAACATCAATCAGCAAGATGGTGTTTGATGATCAAATGTATTAATCACTTAATTAATTAATGTTGATGGCATCTGTTCTTTCTGACTTGAAAATTATTATTATTTATATGTAATAATTAGATATGTAATTGATACAGAAGAAGCGGTATGTTAATTGTACAAACAGCTTTTAAATTAAATAATTGATCATAATGTCCAAAATAAAAAAGTAAATAAATAAATAGATACATAGATAGATAGATAGATAGATCGATCGATCGATCGATCGATCGATAGATAGATAGATAGATAGATAGATAAATAAATAAATAAATATATATAAATAAATAATAAATAAATAAAATAAAATAAAATAAAATAAAATAAAATAAAATAAAATAAATAAATAAATAAAACAGTAATTTTTTTTCTGGAATCTGCAGCACACATATACTAAGGTACTTGTAATATCATTCAGCAATTCCCGGTGTGTGTGTGTGTGTGTGTGTGTGTGTGTGTGTGTGTGTGGAGGGATTACCTATTTTTTCACCATCAAGTTGCGAATCAAATACAGAAAGAGATTATAGTCAGAAATTGAATATATAGAAAGGGAGAGCTGTTTTTTTTAAAACTCATTTACGGACAAGTCAAGAATTCAATGTACAAATGAGAGAGAGAGAGAGAGAGAGAGAGAGAGAGAGGGGGGGGCAGCGGAAACAGAATATTTTAGAGAGGGAGAGAGAGTATCCACTTGTGTTTCAGAGAAAGAGAGTGAGATTATCTACTTGTGTTTCAGAGAGAGAGAGAGGGGGTCAGCACAAACCGAATATGAGAGAGAGAGAGAGAGAGAGAGCAGACTGAATATACTAAGAGAGAGAGAGGGGGTCAGTGCAAACTTTTTTAGAGAGACAGAACAAAATCGGGAAGTGAATACACTGAGAGAGAGAGAGAGAGGTGGTATCGCTGTTATTCCACTGCACTCCATCTTGACTGCAGTGTCATGTGCTGATTTTGAATTTCTATTAAAATAATGCATTCAAAATCAGCACATGACAAAGTTGTCATGTGTCATGTGCTGATTTTGAATTTTTATTAAAATAATGCATTCAAAATCAGCACATGACAACTTTGTCCTGTGCTGATTTTGAATGCATTATTTTAATAGAAATTCAAAATCAGCACATGACAGCAGAAATTCACATCCAACTGGGTAAAAAATGTCAGTTTATGGTTATCTTTTGTGACTTACTTCAATGTGTTCACTTCATAACTTGTCCATGTTTGAAAAGAATAACCTTTTCCCTAATGTTCTTATTTTGTTTTAAATATTTACTTTACCAATTCTTTTTCATTAGGAATTGAAATTATTCGAAATCCGATATCATCATGTGTCAGTAATGAGTTGCATATATGTCAATTCAAAGACATTAAAATGTGCTCTCTCTCTCTCTCTCTCTCTCTCTCTCTCTCTCTCTCTCTCTCTCATATGCTTTATTTGCATATATGCATAACACTATCCCCCCAAAAAAGAAATAAAATTTCCAACTGTTTGGCTTATGTTTTTTATTATCAAACTTTTCGGTCTTAGTTTCACTGATAAGGAATGAATTTCCGAAATGTGCACATCTGGCACATCAAAATTTAACTGGTATTTGTGTTATATATATATTATAAAATAAAATAAAATAAAATAAAATAAAATATTATAAAATAAAATAAAATAAAATATAAGACATGCTTAGATTATTTTGCGATTACTTTTATTTCTTTTGTTAATGTATGTTTTAATATTTTAATATTAAAATTGTCTCTTAAAATCACTTCCAAAAACACACCTTTATTTTCAACACCCAGAGTTCAGGGTTAGGTAATCATTTTAACATGTTACTTGACTTCATAGTGATCTCCTACCTAGATAAGAAACTGCACATCAAAGTCAAAAGCCGCGCGTGAAATCACCTGGGATCAATAATCAATCAAGTACCGCTGTAAACAATTAACAAATACCGTTAATAACTTATGCTTACTGCCGATCTGATCAAAACACGAGTTGTTTATCTGAACTGTGAAAACTGCACATTTTTATCTAATTCATTTATGAATTAAGAAACAAGTATTTTTAGGAAAAGACATACCTCTCCTCTACAACAACTTAATGTAGAAACTAAAATTCAGACAGGCGTTATCTATGTCTCTTATGTTGTATAAACTATAAAAATTCAAAATATACTAAAACCAAATTATACTTTTTAACTGAATGAATGTATTAGCCATCGTTAAATTAATTAGTAAAAAAAGGGTTCTTCATGATGAGACATCTTTAAGGATCCTTCAAGTCTCCTAAAAGATCCTTAAAATTTCCGTTCCATTAAGGATCATTAAGGATCCTTAAAGATCCTTAAATATGTCCTTAAAGAGTCCTTTAAGGTCCCTTAAGTGGCTTTAAGGAGGCTTTAAGGCCCCTTTAAGGATCTTTAAGGACATATTTAAGGATCTTAAAGGATCTTTAAAGATCCTTAAAGAAGGGGGTTGGTCTCGTGTGTCCTCATACAGCTAATGATGTGATATGAAATCGAATTGTGAAAGGTATTTATATCTGAGAGATTTTCATGTGGGGACATGTCCTCTTACAGCTTATGAAATGATATGATATCAAATTGGAAAAGATATTTCTATATGACAGATTTTCATGTGGGGACATGTCCTCATACAGCTAATGATGTGATATGATATCAAATTGGGAAAGATATTTATATTTGAGATAATTTCATGTGGGGACATGTCCTCATATAGTTAATGAAATGATATGATATCAAATTCGGAAAGATATATATATCTGTGAGATTTTCATTTGGGTAGATGTCCTCATACTGATAAGGAAATGATATGATATCAAACTGGGAAAGATATTTATATCTGAAAATATTTTCATGATATCAAATTTGGAAAGATATTTATATCTGAGAAATTTTCATGTGGGGACATGTCCTCATACAGCCAATGAAATCATTTGATTTCAAATTTGGAAAGATATCTATATCTGTGATATTTTCATGTGGGTACAAGTCCTTATACAGATAATGAAATGATATGATATGATATTGGGAAAGATATTTATATCTAAGATTTTCATGTGGGGACATGTCCTCACACAGCTAACGAAATGATATGATATCAAATTGGGAAAGGTATTTATATATATAATACAAATACCAGTTAAATTTTGATGTGCCAGATGTGCACATTTCAGAAATTCATTCCTCATCAGTGACACTAAGATCGAAAAGTCTGATACATAAAAATATAAGCCAAACAGTTGAAAATAATGAATCTAAAGTTTCAAAATTATATAATTCCAAATCCAGCTAAGGAATGCTGTGCATGAGGGAACAAACCTTAGTTTTAATTTAATTCCAAATTTTAGACGACTGAAAATTTTGCTAAATGGTACGTTTTCTGACAGCACAAAGTACTGCCTATTGAGTTATGGATACCCTCGGGGAGTTTTACTCCACCAGCAGCGGTACCCGCTCAGGGGTAGTAAATATATAATGCAAATACCAGTTAAATTTTGATGTGTCAGATGTTCACATTTCAGAAATTCATTCCTCATCAGTGACAATAAGATCGAAAAGTCTGATACATAAAAATATAAGCCAAACAGTTGAAAATAATGAATCTAAAGTTTCAAATTGCATAAATCCAAATCCAGCTAAGGAATGCTGTGCATGAGGGAACAAACCTTAGTTTTAAATTAATTCCAAATTTTAGACGACTGAAAATTTTGCTAAATGTTACGTTTTCTGACAGCACAAAGTACTGCCTACTGAGTTATGGATACCCTCGGGGAGTTTTACTCCACCAGCAGCGGTACCCGCTCAGGAGTAGTAAATATATAATACAAATACCAGTTAAATTTTGATGTGCCAGATGTGCACATTTCGGAAATTCATTCCTCATCAGCGACAATAAGATAAAAAAGTCTGATACATAAAAATATAACCAAAAAGTTGAAAATAATGAATCTGAAGTTTCAAAATTATATAAATCAAAATCCAGCTAAGGAATGCTGTGCATGAGGGAACAAACCTTAGTTTTAAATTAATTCCAAATTTTAGACGACTGAAAATTTTGCTAAATGGTACGTTTTCTGACAGCACAGAGTTCTGCCTACTGAGTTATGGACACCCAGTTATGGGTATCTGAGAGATTTTCACGTGGGGACATGTCACATGATGAAAAGGCATCTTTAAGGATCCTTAAAGCCTCCTTAAAGCTGCCTTAAATGTCCCTTTAAGGATCTTTAAGGGGGCTTTAAGGATCCTTAAATATGCCTTTAAGGAGTCTTTAAAGACTACTTAAAGATCCTTAATGGAACTGAAATGTTAAGGATCTTTAAGTAGGCTTTAAGGATCTTTAAGGAAAAATTTATATTTTTCCTTTTTTTTTAAAAAAAAAGGCAATGAAATGTTATTTTTATCATTATCTTTTTTTACAATTTTATTTTAAAAAAACTATTGTATTTATTAATTTTGAAAAAATAAAGTGATTATAAATTAATTTTCTTTATATTATTTTCAATCTCAAGTTTTTAAATTGATTTCTTTTATTTTAAATTAAATTCTATAATCTGATTAGATTGTAATCAATTAAATAGAAATTACAAGAAATTGTATAATTAAAATTTCATCTGTTATTCGCTATCACTGGGATTCGAACTCTGGTCCCTCAAGTTAAGAGTCCATCACCTTACCTATGTGGCTATGGAAGAGATGATCCTGATGTTGATAATTATACAATATGTCTCTAACAATATGCAAATGGGATCATGTGAATGAAAGAAAGCAAGTGGACATTTTTCATTTATTTGTGAAAATTTTTTTCACATTTCTTTTAAAATATCTCTTATAACAAAAGCATCAAATTAATTTGGTTTATTTATTTTTAAAAAAATTTCATATATAATTTGTTGCAGTCATCAATTTTATCTATATATATAATTTTATTGCATTAGATAAAATATGTGTTGATAGGAATGCATTCCAAAATTTACTTGTAATATACTAGTATATCTATCATCAATCAGCAAGATAGTGTTTGATGATCAAGTGTATTAATCACTTAATTAATGTTGATGACATCTGTTCTTTCTAACTCCTTTTACTTGAAAATTATTATTATTTATGTAATAATAGAGGTGTAATTGATACAGAAGCGGTATGTTAACTGTACAAACAGCTTTAAAATTAAATAATTGACCATAATGTCCAAAATAAATAAATAAGAAAATAGATAGATAGATAGATAGATAGATAATTAAATAAATAAATAAATAAATAAATAAATAAACAAATAAAATGAAATAAAATAAAATAAAATAAAATAAAATAAAATAAAATAAACTTAAATAAAATAAATAAATAAATAAAACAGTAATTTTCTTCTGGAATCTGCAGTACACAAATCTACTAAGGTACTTGTAATATCTTTCAGAAATTCCCGGAGCGAGCTGTTATGAAGATGGAGGATTATAAATTAAACATAAAGTTATGGTAATTTGAAGCGTTATGCGCATTGCAACCGCTTGGAGATTTGTTGCCAGAGTGATTGGAATATATATTACAGCACCCCAAGAAGCTCTTTCGGTATTAGGTGAAAAAGAATGATATTGTTTTGAATATCGGAATTTTATAACAGTATCTCATTCTTTTTTTTATGTTTTTCTTGAAGGGTTGAAGGTTGCAGGGATAAAATCTTAAGTCAAAAGTGCAACGTTATCTAAGTTATGTCTAAACCCTCTGCAATTCCATTGTATTATATTTGTGTCATTCAAATTATTTGGTGTTATTATGGAGAACATTGGCTGCGAGGATGAAGCGCATTACTTTTCATCATCTGATGATAGATCCCTTGCTAGAACACAGTCGATGAATACCGTCTTTATCAGGGACATCAGGCTTTAAATATTTATTTTTATGTTTGTTCTTTTCTAATACAGTTTTGTCCTGATCAGATGTTATCATAGTTCCATCTGCAGCAGCATAATTCTGCTCCTGTATTTTAAGTTTTTCATTCTTTGTTATCTCATTAATGTTAACATTTTTATCTGATTGAGTTGTTGCAGAAGAAGTGAGTGGTAATTTTCTTTTTAAGGGATATGTGTTGCTGTATATATATATATATATATATATATATATATATATATATATAATATATATATATATATATATATATATATATATATACATACATTTACATTTTTGTCATTTTATATATGCTGTCCGGTGATTCTGCACCTAAGGATCATTCTCTCGTGCTAAGACCAAACGACATAAATGATTACAAAACACTTTGTTTGACTGAAAGATCAACCTAATATTTGTTGTCATGTAAAAAATCAATCTTTCTATACGATTTTATACTTCTAAAATATAAAGAATGCCTTCACCCCCATGCTTTACAGATGTAAACAATGTCCGGTGATTCTGCGCAGTGGTGATTATCTCTATGTTTATAAATACTACAGTGGTCATGGTGATGTGACTGTTTCTCTGATGGTTTCTGTTTATTTTAATCAGTGATCAGTAAGTTACGCATAAAAATAATTAACAGTTTTCAAAACTGCGTCTTGACTACAATATACACAACAAATTGAATGAAATTGTAAATTATCTGTATTATTCTGTTGTTACAGATATTATTTTATTGAATTAAATTATCCTTAAAGTCAAACTACCTGTAGTTAATGAGTCACAGTAATTTATTACTTTTTTTAAGCCAAAACTACTTATATAATTAAATTAGGCCAAAATTATTCCTCAGGGTACCTCTTAAGAGTCAATCTCTGTATGTTCAGTCCGCCTATTGTCCAGTCATCATTTTTGTAGGGTCACTTGTACTATTATGTAAAAGTTTGAAGTCCAGTTTTCTTGTTTGTCAACTAAGTAGTTTAAATCTGTGAGTGCATGGAAATTTTGTTGGATGAATGATTTTGAGGGTATAAAAGCAGGTGTGAAAGTGAATTTGGAGTGCAGAATATTATGGTCAGAAAGAATGACAGGTGGTAAAATTAAAGGAAGTTTAGAAGATGAGGGTAGTTTTGGCTTTATAACCTAGTCAGAGGAAATTATGAATTTGATCAGTAGAAATAAAATGAAGAAATTCCAGATTAATAAGATGAACCTGAAAATATTTAACTTTGAAGTGAAGAATTATGAGATTAGCGTATGTAATGTAATATGTATCGTGACAGATATTGTTAGTAGTGTAGTTGGTGATCTGATTAAAGAAAATTGTAACTGAAAATGTATTGGTGAAAATTGGAGAACTAACTGTGTTATTTGGAAAGAATTGTATACAAGTAAAAATTGAAATTGAATTGTGATTATATGTTGTGAATTTGAATTGTGAATAGATGTTATGATGAACTACGACATTGAACTTTGTTGATTTGACAATGTGAGAAAATTGTGAATTAGATTGAAGTCTCAAATGTATTTGTAAAAAGAATCGGTTGGAATTTTGCTTATAATTATTGACATTTTTTTTAAATTTTTTGTGTTGATTTTTTTTAACAAATTGTTGCCAATTTACTGAGTTATTAGTAACAATTATGGGGGCTCGTCATTGTAGTTGAACCTGTTATTTTATTGTATGTCAATTTGTTTTTAGTTACATAATGGGTATTTTAATTTGATATCAAGTTTTAGTATTTGAATTGTTTACATAGATTGTGTAAATATTTTTTTTTGTATAAGTATTTTTTTTAATATTTTGTCATGGCAAGTAGGGAAACATTTCTAAATAAAGCTAAAACTGCTGGTTTGACAGGGCAAGATATTATTGATTATATTGAAAGGAAAATAAGAGAAAATGAAGAGAGAGAGATTCGAAGGTTAGGTAGAGAGAAAGAAAAATTTGATAGGGAATTACAGAAAGAACGAGAAGATGCAGAGATAGAAAAAGAGAAGTTTGAGAGAGAATTAAAAAAGGAGAGAGAGGAAGCAGAAAAAAAGAAAAAGACAGATTTGAGAGACCGAGACAGAAAGAATTAGAGGTTGAAAATTAAAATAAAAGAGTTAGAAATTGAATCACAAAAACATAGCTCACCTGCCATTAACCCCAAAATGCCCAAACTTCCTAATTTTAATGAGGCACATGATACATGAATGCATTTCTTAATAGGTTTGAAACACATGCTAAGTCAATGCATTGGAATCAAGCTCAGTGGTGTACTTATCTTGCCACATTTCTCACAGGAAATGCACTTGATGTGTATTATAATTTATCTTCAGTAAACCCCGTAAGTTATGACCAGCTTAAGAAAGCTTTGTTAAATTTTTTTGATTTTACTAAAGATGGTTTTAATGAACGTTTCCGAGATCTTAAGCCTGAACCGACTGAGGCTATGCAAGTTTTTGGGGAAAAATTGAAATCGTTATTCGCTCGTCGGTTAAAACCCGCTAATGTTAGTACTATGGATAAATTAACCGATCTCTTTCTTAGAGAACAGTTTTTGCGTTCAGTTTCTACCGATCTTGAAACTAATCTAAAAGAGAGGAATTTAAAAACATTCATAGATGTAGTAGCGTCAGCTGAAGCTTATCGTAGTGTGCACCCGGACTTTAATATAGCGGCTAGTACTAGTAACGCGACTTAGACAATGTCGGCTACAGTTGTCCAACAAGAACGAAGCAGGTTTCGTAATCGTTTCGTTCGCAGACAATCTTCAATTTCAAGCGACCGAAATTGCCGAAATCATAATGTTAACAAAACAATAATAACTAATGTTAGCCAGCCCAAAACTCAAAATCGCTTTAGCTCGGATAGCTCCACTTCAAACCGCAGAATTATTTGTTTTAGATGTAATATTGGTGGTCATATTGCTAAAAACTGCAAAGCTGTATATTGTAGCAAGTGTGCAAGTTGTCGTTTTGGTTGTTGTAAAATTCCTAGTCAGTTTTCTGGTTCAGATGTTAATCCTTACGGTACAAATTTTAGTCCACCTGGAATGTCAGAAAATTTTCCTAGCTCATCTGTCAATACAGGCCCTAATCCTACTACAGTTTCTTACTCTAATCCTTCTACTCAACCACCTAGTACCAGTTCATATGATTTATTTCCTAAAGCTACTTCTAAGTTTTCTAATTCTCCTTTGCACAGTAATATTCAACATTTTGCTGGTATGGCATTTACAATATTAGACTCTTTACAAATGGCTAATGGGGGAGTTTGTCATCAAGCTACTGATTTCAGTTCAGCCATTTTTACGCATTTCTAAAGGTCATCTTAATGAAACACCTGTTACTGTTTTACGTGACACTGGTTGTTCTACAATTGGAGTACGTAGGTCCTTAGTTCCAAAATCAGATATTCTGCATAATCGCACAACTACTTGTGTTACTTTTAATGGCGATCTTGTCATTCATGAAATGGCTAAGGTACATATTACTTCTCCATATTTTTCTGGCAAAGCTTTAGTTTGTTTGTGTGATTATCCTGTGGCTGATGTTATAATTGGAAATGTAAGAGGGGCTTTACTTCCTCAAAATACTGATTTTGTTGGTTTTGAATTTAAGGAATTTAGTGACATTGTTCTTCCGACAATGCAAGTTGTAACTCGTGCACAGTCGAATAAAACTCAAACTTTACAACCTTTAGCTATTGATAACATTATTGCTCCACTTGAAGTTTTATCTTCAGATTTTGGTCAACTGCAATCATCTGATGTAAGTCTTAGTCCTTGTTTTAGGAAGGCTAATAACAAAGTTGGTGAAAAAAAGAAAAATGGTTCTGCTTGGTTCTATGTTGAAAATGACTTGTTATTCCTCAAATTTACCTCAATTGATAAGAAGAAGTTCATTCAGTTAGTAGTTCCCTCTGCGTACGACAAAAGATTTTGTCATTGGCACATGAAACTCTCATGGCCGGACATATGGGGTATGCTAAAACTCTAAATAGGATTCTTAATTATTTTTATTGGCCTGGTGTAGCAGCAGATTCCAAGCTTTTTTTGTACTAGTTGTAACATTTGTCAGAAAGTTGTATCTAGTCGTAAACCACTTAAGGCTCAATTGTATCCCTTACCAGTTATCAAGGAACTATTTGTTAGGGTAGCTATAGACATTGTTGGACCAATAGATCCTCCATCTTCTTCCGGTCATCGTTATATATTGACTTTTATTGACTATACCACTAGGTATCCGGAAGATATTCCTCTTAAGTCTATTGGTACTGTTGAAGTTGCTGATGTTCTGATGGAAATTTTTTCACGCCTTGGTATTCCCGAAGAAATTCTTACTGATCGAGGTTCTCAATTTACTTCTGGTTTATTTTCTGATGTTATGAATTTGTTGTTTGTACAACATCTTCGTACCTCTTATCTTGCTGTTACGAATGGACTCGTTGAACGCTTTAATGGTACACTCAAGAAATTACTATCTAAGTTAGTCTGTGAACAACCTCAGTACTGGGATCGTTACATCAATCCTGTATTATTTGCTTATCGTGAGGTTCCCCAATATTCTTCAGGGTTTTCTCCCTTTGAAATCTTCTATGGAAAAACTCCTAGAGGTCCACTATTATTACTTTATTAAGGGTGGAAAGGCAAATCTACAGACCCCAAAATTGTTTCATCATATCAGTATGTGCTAGATCTCAAGGAAAAAATAAGCAATAGTTGCGATTTAGTTTATTCTAAATTGCAGGCATCACAAAAGCTCACTAAGTTAATTTATGACCGTCGTTCACGTTTACGTAATCTTAAGGTCGGATCTCAAGTTTTAGTGTTACTACCTACTTCTCAAAAAAAACTTCTAATGCAATGGAAAGGACCTTATTCAGTAGTGTCTAAGCAAGGTGCATGTGATTACATCATTCAATTAGGTTCTAAAGCTAAAGTTTTTCATGTCAATTTGCTTAAGGAACATCACTCACGTGAACCTATATTACCAAATAGTGATCATGCTATTTCTTCAGTTTGTGCTATTCTCCTATTCCTGAGGAAGATCCGGTTTGCTCCTCAGCTCCACTCATGTTACCATCATCTGTCAGCACTGAGACTTACAAGGATGTTGTTATTTATCCTCACTTGAGTTCTGAACAAAAACTGTCAATTTCATTTTTGCTGTCTGAATTTCAGGATGTTTTTACTGATGTGCCAGGTCGTACTAAGTTAGTAACTCATTCTATCAAGTTGTCTACTAGTGAACCAATCAATGTCGAGCCTTCTGGCACATCAAAATTTAGCAGGTATTTGTTATATATCTACTCAGGAAGCCATCAAAAATAAAGTTGAGACATTGCTCAAGTTAGGTGTTATAGAACCATCAACTTTTCCGTACTGTTCACCTCTGTTGCTTCTTAAAAAGAAAGACGGTTCTAATCGCTTTATTCTTGATTTGAGAGCTATAAATCAGCACACTATTTTCGATTCGGAACCTATTCCCAATCCAGAGGATCTTTTTAACAAATTGGGTAAATTTGTTTTTTTTTACCAAGGTAGATTTATCCAAAGGTTACTGGCAAATACCTCTAGATGTTTCATCACGTCCTTACACAGCTTTTCAGGTTCCACAAGGCTTATTTCAATTTACTGTTCTAGCCTTTGATTTGAAAACAGCTTGTGCTAGTTTTGCACGCATGATGAGTCTATTACTTAAAGGTTTACATTTTACAGTCAATTTCTTCGATGATGCATTAATATTTTCTTTAACTTGGGAACAACATCTTGTTCATTTGCGATCATTTTTGGATCGATTGCGTATCGAGAATATCACAGCTCGACCTTCTAAGGTTTCTATTAGGTTTACAACTATTGAATATCTGGGTCATGTTGTTGGTGAAGGTTGTTAACGCCCTGCTGATTCCAAAATTAACAAGGTATTAAATATGTCTGTTCCAGTTACAAAGAAGGAAGTCCGTAGTCTTATTGGGTTTTGTTCCTATTATAGACACGTTGTATCAAATTTTGTTACTTTACTCGCACCTCTAACGTATTTGACTAAAAAAGGGAAATCTTCAGATTCCTGAGTGCCAGTCAGTTTTTGAGGCCATTTAAGGTATTCTTTCGTCAAAGCCTATAATAATTCTGCCTGACTTTAATTTGGAATTTGTGTTGAGGACATATGCCTCACATAAAGGTGAAGGGGCTGTATTGCTTCAAGATTTTAATGCCTTATATCACCCAATTCGTTATATCTGTCGTAAGTTGTTGAATAGGGAACAAAATTATTCTATCATTGAAAAGGAATGTTTAAGTATCATCTGGACAGTTGACAAGTTGTCAAAGTACTTGTATGGTCGTACTTTTATTCTCGAGACAAACCACAAACCTCTCATCTACTTGAACACCGAACGGTTCAAGAATTCTCGTATCGCAAGATGGGCTTTATTTTTGCAGCAATTTTCATTCCGAATGCGTTCAATTACAGGTACTAACAATTTAGGTGCTGACATACTTTCTCGGTGTCCGTCTTTGTAGAACTGTCAGGTCAGTTCATAAACGGGGGGGGGGGGTGTGTTACAGATATTATTTTATTTAATTAAATTATCCCTAAAGTCAAACTACCTGTAGTAAATGAGTCACAGTAATTAATTAATTTTTTTAAGCCAAAACTACTTATATAATTAAATTAGGACAAAATTATCCCTCAGGGTACCTCTTAAGAGTCAATCTCTGTTTGTTCAGTCCGCTTATTGTCCAGTCATCATTTTTGTAGGGTCACTTGTACTGTTATGTAATAGTTTGAAGTCCAGTTTTCTTGTTTGTCAACTAAGTAGTTTAAGTCTGTGAGTGCATGGAAATTTTGTTGGATGAATGATTTTGAGGGTATAAAAGCAGGTGTGAAAGTGAATTTGGATTGCAGAATATAACGGTCAGAAAGAATGACAGGTGGTAAAATTAAAGGAAGTTTAGAAGAGGAGGGTATTTTTGGCTTTATATCCTAGTCAGAGGAAATTATGAATTTGATCAGTAGAAATAAAATGAGAAGAAATTCCAGACTAGTGAGATGAACCTGAAAATATTTAACTTTGAAGTGAAGAATTATGAGATTAGCGTATGTTATGTAATATGTATCGTGACAGATATTGTTAGTAGTGTAGTTGGTGATCTGATTAAAGAAAATTGTAACTGAAAATGTATTGTGAAAATTGGAGAACTAACTGTGTTATTTGGAAAGAATTGTATAGAAGTAGAAATTAAAATTGAATTGTGATTATATGTTGTGAATTTGAATTGTGAATAGATGTGATGATGAACTACGACATTGAATTTTGTTGATTTGACAATGTGAGATAATTGTGAATTAGATTAAAGTCTCAAATGTATTTGTAAAAAGAATCGGTTGGAATTTGCTAATAATTATTGACATTTTCATTAATTTACTGAGCCATTGGTAACACTGTAACATTATCGGAATATATCTGCAGAAAAAGCTTATTTAAAATTTTGAAAAGCTAAGTCTGTTTTATTTAGGCACTATATTTTTTTAAAGATGGTGGAAATACAGGTGCACGGAATCACCGGACGCGCATAATCACCGGACTCGCCTGTATATATATATATTTATATATAAATATATATATATATATCACTAGTACCATTTAAATTTAAATTTGCCAGATATGCACATTTCGGAAATTCATTCCCCAACAGTGACACAATGACCAAAAATTATAACAGGCAAAAAACATAAGACATACAGTTGGAAATTAATGTATCTTAAGTTCCAAAATTATATAAATCCAAATCCAGCTAAGGATTGCTTTGCATGAGGAAACAAACTTTAGTTTTAAAGAAATTTTAAAAATAATGACTGCTGAAAAATTTGCAAAATGGTACATTTTCTGACACTATTAAGTACTGCCTACTTAGTTATGGCTACCCTCGGGGAGTTTTACCCCACCAGTAGCGGTACCCACTCAAGGGAAGTAAAGATATAACGTAAAATACGAGTTAAATGTTTATGTGCCAGATTTAATCAAATAAAATTGTTGGATTGGAGAGATTTTTATTTATCTAAGAAAATAAGCCTGATGCTATTTCAGCGTATGATGTGCTTTGAAATTTCTGCTCCTTCATATATTAGGTTTTACCTTTACAGAGATATTTTGATTTATTTTTAATTTTACAATTTCGTGTTTTATCTTCCACGTTAAACATTCCCTTGGTTAACCCCATACGATTAATGTCACAATTTTTGTGCGCATTCTAAAATAAGGGAACAGTAATCACTAGCTTAGTCCATTGAACCACAGCGACAACAGGTTACTGTATTTTTTCGTGTACGATAACCATGTCCATTTTTGTGGCGTTTATAACATCGCAGTAGATTTGGAATATACTAAGCCACTGCAATGTTAATATGCCCAGCTTTCAGTTTCTTTGCTGGTGATGACAAATTAAAAGTAAGGAGGTGAGTATCAGTTTGAAAAAGTCGATCTTCTTTTTAACCATAAAACACCAAACCTAATACTTTGTTCCTTTTATTTTAATTGAACCTTCTACAGAAATATTCATGTTCATATATCTTTCAATCTTTATTTATTAAATCTCCAATATTCAGTCTTGAATATCTTTACAGAACCAATACTTGTAGAATCAACTCAACAATTAAGTTATATATCTGAATGTATTTATTATACCAGAGAGGCATAAAAATTTACTCCTCTCGTGATAAATTCATAAAATCATATATTGACTGAAAAACATCAATTTAGAACAAATTAAACTTTGTATATTATTTTAAATTATTCTGGACCAATGCTACTAGAAAAATTTGAAAATGTATGGCATAACAATAATCTTCTTATCCATAATAACTTAAAGCATTTTAAGACATGAATCATCATTATTCCTCCTTTTGAATTCGTCAGCAATTTCATTTTCTAACATATCAAACATAACTCACTTAAAGTCTTTTATAATGTCGTTGCTATTAAGTATTAACTTTAACCGCAACATCTATATTTTGCTGCTAATAAGTTCAATGATTGCTGTCTATTTCTGCATTTGATCGATATGGTTTATATGATTATGTATATTCAGAGACAGAGGGTTATCACCATTATTTCACTGCACTCCACCATGACAGCAGAAATTCACATCCAACTGAGATAAAGTTTGTCAGTTGATGGTTATTTTCTGTGACTGGTATCTTATTTTAATATGTTCACTTCGTAACTTATTCTTGTTTGAAAAGAATAACCTTTACCGTAATATTCTTATTTTGTTTTAAATATTTACTTTACCAACTCTTTTTCATTAGGAATAGAAATGATTTGAATTCCGATATCATCATGTGTCAGTTCCATATATGTCAATTTCAAAGACACTAAAATGTGTTCTCTCTCTCTCTCTCTCTCTCTCTCTCTCTCTCTCTCTCTCTCTCTCTCTCTCATGCTTTATTTGCATCTATGCATATCACTACCCCCTAATGAAATAAAATGAAATGAAATGAAATGAAGTGAAATAAAATGAAATAAAATAAACAAAACAAAACAAAATAAAATAAGATAAAACAAAATAAAATAAACTAAAATAAAATAAAATAAAATAAAATAAAATAAAATAAAATAAAATAAAATAAAATAAATGAAATGAAATGAAATGAAATGAAATGAAATGAAACAATATATGACATTCTTAGAACATTATTTTGTGATTACTTTTATTTCTTTTGTTAGTGTATGTTTTTATATTTTAATATTAAAATTGTCTCTTAAAATCCTTTTCGAATACACACTTTTATTTCCAACACGCAGGGTTATTTGACTTCATAGTGATCTCCTACTTCTACCTAGATAGGAAACATCAAAGTCAAAAGCCGCGCGTGAAATCACCTGGGATCTATAATCAAACAAGTACCGCTATATACAATTAACTATTACCGTTAATTACTTTATGCTTACTGTCGATCTGATTAAAACACGGGTTGTTTACCTGTACTGTAAAAACTGCACATTCGTTATCTAATTCATTTATTAATTACGAAACAAATATAATTAGGAAACTACATACGGCTGCTCTACACAAACTTAATGTAAATATCAGAAATTAGACATGCGTTATCTATGTCCCCTATTTTGTATAAACTATAAAAATTCAAAATATACTAAAAACAAATCATACTCTATAACTGAATGAATGTAATAGCTATCGTTCCATTATTAATTGAAAAAAAAATTGAGTTTTTATGAAATATCTCTTAGGATCGTTAAAGCCTCCTTAAAGATCCTAAAAATTTCAGTTCCATTAAGGATCCATACAGATACTTAAAGGTGTCCTTAAAAAGTCTTTTAAGATTCATTAAAGACCCTTAAAGATGGAAAGGCTTTAACGAGGCTTAAAGGCACCTTTAATGAACTTTAAGGACATATTGAAGGATCTTTAAGGATCCTGAAAGATCATTAAAGGAGGGGATTAGTCTTGTGTTTACAAAGACAAACTTATAACATATAAACATACATAGTTGACATACTACTATTCAGCCTTTTAAACTTTATGTGCTCTGATGTAATTAAATGCAGGTATAGTGTATGTAAACGTATTTATGCTGTGCAGTAATTTTATCTATTTTCTCATGATTTAAAATGCGGATTGCAATCTTTGTCATTTTAACCCATTTAAGTTCACAGGAAAATAACGGATATTCAAACTTGGTTTATAAATCATACACCCCTTATCAATACGGTTACGCTTACAGTAGTAAAGACAACTTTAAAAACTGCCTATCCAAAAAATATCTCCATTTGAAGATATATTTAGCATATTGACAATTTCACCTAACTATATATTCTTCAATCTTTTTTGTAGTATAAAACTAACACATTTGAAGCAAGGGAGACAATTTTGCCACGATAAATATGAAATTAAGCAATAGTTATATATAAGTTAAAAGATATTTGTTTCTTAAGAAATATCTAAAACAGATAGCAGTTATATTAAATGTTGTTTTTAAAATGAAAACTTCATTAACCCATCTATTAACTTTTTTTTCCAAAATTGAACGACAATATTACAATGCCAAAACAAATGCTCCAAGAACTCTTTCCAAAAACCATATAGTTTATTATTCGCCAATTCAATCTGTGCTAAAAATTCATTTGTAGTCAAAATTCTATGGCAGACGCGGCATTTGAACCATCGTAGTTTAATGTTTTTATTAGTTTAAAAAATACGAGAAATATAATTTTTCCACCATGTATAAACACATTTCAATATTAATTTCTGTTCCCATTTACGTTGATTTTTAGGTTTTGCATACATTTGTTCAATAAAAAGATCATATATATTTCTACATCCTTTTTAATATTTAACCAGAGACTTTCATATATGGCTGGTTTATTTTTTATCTAATGAAATCAAATGTTATGTTGCTTTTCTTAATTGCATATTTTGGATTCATTAATTTCGGCTATCAAACCCATAGTGTCGCTGATGAGGAATTGTTTCCGAAATAAAAGGTCTTCTAAGTGAATTGAATGTCTTCATTAGAAATTTTTTCAGGAAAATAAACTGTAATAGGATACTTTTTTTAAACCTGTGAAATAACTTCTTTAACTTTGTTAACATAATCTGAATTTTAACTGGCGAATACTTAAAACTCCAAAACCCTGAACTTTTTCAAAATTAGAAAATTTTAACTGTAGTTTCATAATTGAGTGGTCTGTTCGAAAACCTGGTAAAATATCAACTCTGTTAACTACTGATAAAAACAATTCTGACATTAAAAAGAAATCTTACCTTTCCTTTTAATTAGTTCACTTCTAAACCAAGTATATCTTTTTTTATCCGAATTATATATTCTATATATGTCATCTATATATTAAATTCTTTATTTCTTCAACACATCACCTATGTTTTATTATTTATATTTATAATTTTATAATTTTATAGTTTTATAATTAAAACAGTCCTTTTCAAAATCCTTAACGGTAATCCAATCACCACACAAGATTACAAATTAATGATGTATTTACATGTATTCAAATAAAGAAATCTGGAGAGTTGTTATTAGACCTATAGACATTTACTAGTGTAATTATGAGAGCCAACTGCTATTTCCGTTACCAAAAATTACCTTCAGTAACAGTTTTTTACCTAATTAAAATTAAAATTCGTAATTATAAAAGCGGCTATTCCTCTAAAATTACTACTATCTGCACTAAATAGACAATCCGATGCACACTGTGATTTCACTAGACTAAGACAAGTCTTATCAAAATGAGTATTTTGTGTGCAGAAAACAGAAGCATTTGTTTCCCTCAAATACATGAGAACATCTTTCCGTTTTTACATAATGTAACCCTCTACAATTGAGGGGAAAAGGTTTTTAACACTTCTTCCATATATTATAATGTACTGCACCACAATATCAAAAGCTAAAAAAGAACTGCTAAACTGAATGACTTTTGAGATACGCATGAAATACAAATTATCCTTACTCTAAATTACTTTCAAACAACAATTGCACGATAGACAAACAAACAAAATAAGTAATACAAACATACTTTCCCCTCATTGGATATTTTCAGATTTTGCTCACAAAATTATGCTTTTTGAATACTTGAATAAAGTAATAGAAACAATAGCACACAATTAAACATGACGCATATTCAACTACAATTCAGTTTGTGGAGTTTTATCCTGGCAGTAGAAACGTTGTTGAAATATATCTGTAAGGGAGACAATATTTATATTCAAGGCAATTTTGTCGTCCCCTTGAATGAAAATCCTAGATAATTTACATTTGTAAACTCGAACAAAAAAATTTGAAATAAAATTTGTCTACTCGAACAGATTTTTTGGTCGATTTGATTAATATAAACAAGAGGCCCAAAATGGTCCATGGAGCTCAACTGATGAAAATGGTTCTTAAAAAGGCATTTAGCTACTTTTTCCAACTTCTCATTTGCTTTATTGTGTTAAGAAGGCATTACTTTTTCTGAGAAGATTTTTAGATTTGATTTCCAATATGTACATATGAAGACATATGGGCCCCTGAAGTGGGGCAAAAATGCCCTGGGGACTACCATTTGTACAATCTTGGTAAAGGGACTTGAGCTGATGTTAAATGCCAAATATGAAAGCTTTAGGCCTTACAGCTTCAGACAAGATGTTTTTTAAAATTTGATTTCCCATATATGCATGTGTAAATATATTGGACCTAAGGGTGGGGCCAAAAATGACCCGGGGGCCTTTATTTGTATAAACCTGGTAAAGAGTCTTGAGCTGATGTTACATGCCAAATATAATAGCTTTGGGCCTTACAGTTTTAGAGAAGAAGATTTTTAAATTTGTTTTCCAATATATGCATATGTAGATATATGGGCCCCTGGACTGGGGCAAAAAATTACAAAGGGGGCACCATTTGTAAAAACCTGGTAAAGGAACTTGAGGTGATGTTAACTGCCAAATATGAAATTTTTAGACCCTACAGTTTCAGAGAAGAAGTTTTTAAACTTGATTTTAAATATATCATATGCAGATATATAGACCCCTGGGGTGGGGGAAAAATGGACATGGGGGCCACCATTTGTACAAACTTGGTAAAGGGGCTCAAGCTGGCTTTAGCCAGTTGAGCTAAAAACACAATAACTTTCGGTACTGTTGATTTTAAATCAATGCAATCATTATTATTAAAATGCACTGACCTCGCAATTTCCTTAATCCGTTAATTATTATCCGTTGCATTAACGATTAAACCATCAAGTAGATTAAGGGGGTTTTATGTCGAACCGTTAGCATTTCGAGATAACGAGATTTAAATATATATATATATATATATATATATATATATATATATATATATATATATATATATATATATATATGCATAAACTTGCAAATAAGTTATAAGTTTGTCTACTTTTCACTGGTTGCAGCCCCATTTGGAGATAAATGTTTCCTAAATATTCTTCATAAACATTGAAAACGTTATACCTTTTTCATGAATGATTTCTTGATGGTCTTGTCACAATCCATAAATCATTTGGCTATTCTCTAGCAGTTCCTATCTGAAAGAACCGTGAAATTCATTTCGTAATGTCGAGTACCTGGCGAAAGAAAGGAAACATCCACTTCCGAGTTTTGGTTGAGACCCGGTCGGGGTTCGAACCCACGACCTCACACTTACGGAGTGAGCACTCTACAATTAAATTGACAATCAGTTTTTGGTTAATTTATACTGACTCTGAAAAACAAACTTTTGACAGTCTTCCTGCGGCGTTTCTACAACACCATAGAAATTGTACTTTCTACTTCAGTTTTCTTGATATACTAATTGCTTCTCAAAAAATACTATTCTTACAATTTTCTTTTCTATCTCATCAATTCTACAACTCTGAAACTCCACAGAAGCTTTAATATCTTTGAAATTTTGCACAACACTTTCAACATTGCCCATCACTTCCTACAATATCTTCTTTAAGCTAGCTTAAAGGTGGCATAAATATGGTTTAAATGTGCCTTTAAGCCATCTTTAAGCAATTTTAATGTTGCGTAAAGATATCTTTAAGCCATCTTTAAGTTTGGCTTAAAGATGGCTTAACGGCACTGAAATTTTAAGCCATCTTTAAGCACGGAAAAATTATTGTTGGTAAAAATAAATATTAATTGCTTTATTTATTACTTATTTCATTGAAGAAGTAAAAAAAAATTATTTGTTTTTATTTATTTAAAAAAATCTTTTCATTTAATAAAATTACATAAAATGATATTTTTAAAAAAAGTTTATAATTCATATTTAAATCACTTTTCTGTATATTTTCAAATGTTTTTTTTAAAAATATTTTTTATTTAAAAAATTATACAAAATATTTTTAAAAAGGTTACAATTCATATATTTAATTAACTTTCTTATATATTTTTTTTAAAAGATAAAGTTACACTTCATTATTTATTGATTTATATTATATTTAGTTATGATTATCTTTACTAAATACATCACATTATATGATAACTCATTGTGTTACATCTTACTTATGACACCTATCCTGCGCGGGGCTGGAACTCACTATCCTTTGGTTGCCAGGCTATGCATCTTTATCCATTAGGCCACGGGGTAGCATGTATTCAAATGGCAATTGATTTATATAAATCTAAGATCATGTGAACATTTCTTAAAAACCTCAGATTTTGAATAGATAATATGCAAGTTCATGTAACTTTACTACATTTTTAATATTTCATTTGATATATTATGATAATTTTTTTTTAATTTTATAGTATAAATTAATCAATCTTTTATTCTAAAGAAAAATAAATCATTCATATATCAAGGAAGGCAGGAATGTCAAACCTCACCTGTAATATACTTATTTATCTGACTGGCAAAATCAGTTAGTTAGATTGTAAATTCAACAAATATTTATTTTTAGACATTAATATGCATTTGTAGAATCTTAATCTAAGTATATGTCTGATGTTAAAATTGTTTCATTCATTTTTGATACAGAAAAAAGTTTTTGAGACTATTTTCTAAATTGAATTTGTTTATTATTGAAAATTCTAATTTAGTTTTTAATTGAAATGAATAATAATATTGGATACACAGATACTTTTCAAGACAAATAAAAAATATTAAACAAATTAAAAATAAATTTATTAAATAACTTATCTCTAATAAGAAACAAAAAACAACGAATGAAGCAAAAGATTGTGAATTAATCAGGGATAGCTTTTACGTCGTATGAGAGAGAGAGAGAGAGAGAGAGAGAGAGAGAGAGAGAGAGAGAGAGAGCTATGTCCTGTCAAATTATAAATTTCTACACTTCCCTTGCGGGGGTTATTTCAGGGATCGAAGAAACTGAAAAGACCATAGAAAACAACCGACAAGCGGTACGCAAACTGACAAATATTTTCAAACATTTTAAATGTCGTCATAATATAATCATTGCGATATTTCATTTAAAAAATTCATAAATTTATGATATGACATCGATGCAATTGGATTTTGAATCTTGTGCTGACAGAGAAACCTTCGCGTAAAGAGAGAGAGATCTTTATAATGGGTTACTGAAAAATAAAGATATAAAGAAACAGCAGTAAAGAGAAATAATATTTATAAATAGCTTATAAGCTATATACAGATTGATATTTGTGTGAAAAAGTGCCCTCGAATAATTATCAAATTTATATGCATAAGCAATTGTTAAATGATAATAATTACAAATTACGTGCCTGAATCTTTTGATGCATATTTCAAACAAGAAGCTCCAGCCAGGTTTAACCATGATCCTTTTTTACCCTTCTCGCTTAAAGTTATCAATTTCCAATATAAGAAATTGAAATGGTAATAAACGTGTGTTGAACATTTTAACTCCTTTAATTCTTATGTGTTCTTTTAAATATTTATTTTGAATTTTTAATGTCTTAAATTTTAAAAATTGTGTTATGTACACTATTGCTTGGGCTGATTATCGAGAAAGAATTACCATTTCTGTGTTAAATATTATTTAAATTGAAAAATAAAACCATTATGGCCATGTATTAACGTTCAAAATAGCGGGCCATTAATTGATTGTATTAGAAATTTAACTGAAGTAATTTTTTTCCGAAAGAAACTGCAGATTTATAAAAAGTTTGAGAATCAATCATCCATGAATAATACACTTAAAAGTTATCCTATTAAACAAATCACTCATTACCGATCTTTACAAGGTACACTACACCTATCATCTTCAGTCCTATATGTGAATTAATTAATACTTTAGTACTTCTGGCACAGAATCAACAAATACTTCGGCTAGGTAAATAACGTTTAATCATTCATTCATTTACCTATCCATCTATCATTTCATTATTTATGTCTTTATTTATTTATCCAACCATCCATTTAATTTTTAAAATTATTTTTTTTATTTATTTTTTTATCCATCCATCCATTCAATCATCCACCCGTCCATCGTTTTGTATTTATTTAATCATTTATCCATTCTTTATCTATTAAAATAAATTACTTAGTATTTATTTACTAAATCCAACGACATGCCAGTGCTAAATTCATCTATTAATTCTTTTTATTTATTTATTTATTTATTTTTTATTTATTAAACCAACCACCTTTTCTTTTCTTCCCTTCCTTCTATCATTTTTTCTTTATTTTCTCTCCTTCTCTTTTCTTTATTGATTCAACCATCCATCCATCAATTCACCTACTATCATTTATTTATTTATTTATTTATTTGTTTTTTTATTTATTTATTTAGTTAGTTAGTTATTTATCCATTCATCCATCCATGCATTCAACAATCCATCCATCTGTTATATATTTATTTAACAATTTGTTCGTCTTTCATTTATTTATTTAAGTTATTTATTTATATATTTATTAAATCTGGTCATTCTTTGTCCAATACTTTATTTTATCTGCACACTTAACATCTTTATCTTGAAAGAGAGAAAGAAAGAGATAAAGTTTATTCCTTGAATTATCACAATTCATATTTATGATATATTGGAAGAAATATTAGACTTGAGAAAGAATATTCACTTTTATCAAGTTTGTCAAGATTTGACCTATAAAAGTCATTTGAGTAACTTACACAAAGTCATTTTACCCTAAACATTATACACATATGGTTGTTATAGACACCATTCATGTCTATTAGTTTAGATTTATTATTTCCAACTGTTTGGCTTATGTTTTTAATCTATCAAACTTTTCGGTCTTAGTGTCACTGGTGAGGAATGAATTTCTGAAATGTACACATCTGCCACATCAAAATTTAACTGGTATTTGTGTTATATATTTATTAATGCCACGTCCTTGTTTATCATATAGGTAAACCAGTTGAATGTCATTGTTTGCCATCTTTGCATGGGTTCATACACCCTGAGACCTATCATGGGTATATTTTATTTTGTATATGTTTGTTATTACTCTTTTCAAATGCACATTTTTTGTATTGCTTATCGATGTTGTTGTCGGAAGTACTTGATATCTATTCTATATGGTCAGTTAACAAACTCATAATATATAATACACGAAATTGATATTTACTTATGAAGTAATTTCTTGAAAATGCTAAAATCTAATTTGTGAGATTCTTATAATAATTATTATTATTACAATTAATTTACAAAATTGCACAAAACAATTTTGTTAAATAATTTTAGTTTACTGTTGTTTTTTTCTAAACAAACAGATACAATATGTTTGTGTTGATATGGTTTTATGGATTATCTCCAGAGTATCACATAGTGTTTACGAAAAAATACTACATCACTTTTTCAATGTAAACATAGTTTTTTTATTTCGTCGCTGTAAATATGATTTTATGAAATAACTCGTTTTAACTAATTGCTATCTTTTAATTTATTACAAAAGCTTTATTTAATATTTAGTACCCCTGAGAAGGCATCACTGCTGGTGAAGTTGAACTACTAAGTCAAGCTTTGAAATGTTTAAAAAAGGCTTTAAATAAAATATAATGTCAAAAGAAATAAACTTAAATAAACATTAACATTGTTATTCCAGGTACTTATCGTGCTTCGTAACTGACGTATTTGTAAACACTTTACTAGTAGTCCTTTTTACCATCAAACAAAAAATGTAAGTCATTCAATTAACAGGAACCACAGAGCACAGAACATACAATACACTGGCACCTGACACATGTAGATAATGAGTGATTTTTTGAATGGAATTATTAAAATGTTAAACATAGATAATTGATTTTCAATTTTTGTGCAAAAAACTGAAGTTTTACTCGGAATCGTGATATATGATTCAATTAAATAAAGAGAAAAAGATAATAACAAACATTTATAATGTGATGAATTATAAATCAAATTAACAAATGATCCATTATTTTGAATATATATCGCCAATAAGATTGTGTTTCAATTTGCATAATATTCCGTCTGTTTACAGATTTTCTATATCTCTGAAAGAATAAAACGTAGAGGTTAAGAAATAAACTTAAATATTCTTTTTCATACATAAAAATATCATCCACAAATAGAATAACACATACTTTAAAAAGAAATATTTTATTATTTAAAGCATTTTAAAATATTATCAAGTTTTCTTTAGGATTTTACTTGAAATAATAGAATTATTCAGAATTAAAACAAACATACCAGTCCGTGTCCACACCACAATCCAAAAAACAAAGTAAAAACTTTGCAAACTGGCAAAATATGTTATACACGTGAACTTCCATCAAGGAAGTGAGGCCGGGTGCTCCAGAAGTGCTCCACCTCCTGTCTAGCTAGCTACACCCGTCACGTGCAAGTCAATTTTGAGAATGAAAGGACTACATACTTATCAACAATATTGTGATGACGGCCATAAAACTTTTTAAGGGCCCTGATTAGCCTAGGCTTGTAATATCCTTGTGTCAACAAGTTAATTGTAAGTAATTTGCTTTGTTGCAGAAAGTCCTCATAGTGCGAACAAGCTCTATCGTACCGTATTAACTGTGAAACATATACACCATACGCAGGAGAAGCAGGGATATTACTGCAAAGAAACGGAAAGTTGATAATAGAAAAATTGAAGTCATCACGTTAGTCGTATAGCTTAAGATGTAACCTTTCATGGGTGTCATTACTGAGGTATAAGTCCAAATATGAAGCAGAACATGGAGAATCTGTCGTGTCTTTTATTTCAAGCTCACTTGGATAGATGACATTCACATATTCTCCAAATCTTTGATTATTTAGAGAAAGAACGTCATCTATAAGATTTTAAAATAATTAATTAATTAGATAAATGTTACATTAAAGATTACTATAGACCTATGTTACGTTTGGTTTTTATTTGTGCTTTCAAAATAGCACAACTGTGGATTTCCTCTTTTGTTATTGAAAATACAGAGAACAAAAAATTTTAACATTTTTTTTTTCTTTTTGGTATGATAAGAACACAATTTAGCATTAATCGCATCAATCATATTTGTAGTAAAATTTCTATCGAGTTGTCTACCCTTTTTAAAATATCCTTTGATTTCCTTTTCTTGGATTTTCTCTATTGTATAACGTGACTTCTTGCGGACTGTCATGATTTACATGGAAATGAAATCATTGCCATTCTTACCATATATAACTTGCCTGTGGGATATTGAATAGGTGATCTAGCTCCTTACGAAAACATGGTCTGAAGAGAGCGCTAATATATGTCAGGCCGCAATAAAGACTCGCACATCATATACATAGAGAAACTTGTTCTTATTGCATCCAACAATAAAATAACCCTGCTCTTTTCAAGAATACCTGAACAATTACCAATGTGACGTTAAATTATGTAAAAATAAAACATTGAGAGTTTGTAAAACATTGTTCTTTATTGTTTATTTTGTAACTTTAAATCTTGCTCTAAAATCATTTAGTAAAGATTAAAGATAACATGCTTATAAATTTTGAATTTTTTACACATAAGTATTCTCTCTCTCTCTGTGCACTTTAATAGATCTGAGAGAGAATGAGAGATTTATATATTTAGTAATTGAATTTAATTTTTTTCAATAGTTTTGACAAAGAGTGTGAAAAACTCAATGAAATGCCGGGTTAGTTATTGCAGAGATGTCATGTAATCTAATCTCATTAGTCTAAACATACTTACACTTTCAAGTGGAGACATTCTTTAAGCACCTACACAAATACGAAGACCTTGTTTATGACTTGCGTCAAGGTATTTCAATATATTATGCAAGCAGACCCATATATATAATGGATCCATAATCAGGTTAAATGATGAGGAATGATTTTCCGATATGTGCACATATTGCACATCAAACTTTATCAGGTATTTGTGTTATATATAATACTTAATTTAATTAACGAGGAATACAAACAGCCATACCTGCTAAAACATGCTTTTCTTAAAAAATAAAACAAATACAACACACATACACATATACACAAAAGTTTATATGAAATGTGGCATGTAATAACTATGCATCAGATATAGTACATATTCAAAAACTAATATACACGAAATAAACACGTACGTGTGTATATTATTTACATTAAATTACAAATACCTATATATATACTAAACTGCGTAAATTATATACAAAAAAAAAATTATTTGAACCGTTTGCTAGGTTTAATATAAGAAAACACTTTATCAAATATTTGTTTATTTTCTTCTAGAGACAAAGATTTCTGACCAATGTAAAAATATGTTGCACAAATAATCGATATAAGTGAGAGCAAAAACCGTTTAACTTACACCAGGAGATAGTAGAGTAAAAACATTTAAAAAACTTTGTCAAGTTTTACTTACAACAGGGGATAGTAGAATGAAAACATCCAAAATTTTTGTCAAGTTTGGATCTAATAAGTGACCTCTAAAAATGAAGTAATGTAGGTTAATCACTATTACAATTTGTATTGAGTAAAACTTTTAAAATATCTTCTGCCTTTAGGCATTTAGCTTAAGGCTTTTTATATGAGGTAAAACGGTAAATTTGGGATCAAATAGGATTTCTAAAAACTTCTTTTTACAACTTTGATAGGGCTATCATGGATTTGGAAAACTAAAAACCGTTTTCGAATGACCATTTATGAATTTTATTGAGGCAAAGTTGATGTTTCATTTCAAATGCATGTATATTCGTCTCTCTACTGTGGATGTCAAAGTCATCAACGAAGACAGACTCATCTATAATTTTATTTAACACTTTAGCTGTTGATTTTAATGCTCCTATTAATAACGGATAAAATACTTCCTAGAGGGGCACCATCTGTTGCTCGACGTGATAAGAGAATGTTGACCCTAAACGAACTGAAAATTTTCGATTTTTTCCGGAACGTTTTCAATAAAAGTAGGAGACTCTTAGACCCATATTGTGAAAGAATGCCATATTTTCAAATGGTATCATATGCCTTTTCTAGGTCGAAGAAGATTGCGACCGCATGTTGTTTAATAATAAAGGCATTTCTTATTAATGACTTAAGGCGAATAAGTGAAAGGAAGAACCTCTGTGGCGCCTTAAAAACCGCACTGAATATGAGTCAGAAGGTTGTTAGACTCAAGATAATTAACGAGCGTATTGTTGATTATCCTTTTCATGGCTTTACTTATACAGCTGGTTAAGGGGATAGGCCTATAATTAGAGGGATCAGAGTAATAAGGCTTAGGAATAGGAATAACAATTGCTTTGTGCCAAGATGATGGGGAAGTATCACTCTGCCAAGTATAATTAAAGATATCTAGATGCCAGAGTAATGGGGTTATGAAAAGTGTCTTTCGTATAAAAATTAAAGCACCTCCAGAAGATCTTTGTCAGTGTTCATTGAAAAAGATGACATTCGAAAATGATATTTGACTGATTTTCCGAAGTGTGCACATATGGCACATCAACATTTAACAAGCATTTGCGTATATATTGTTTATGATATGGTATTTTAATACTGGTGTCCGGCTCTTTTACATATGCATAGACAAAATGCTACATGGTTAAAATATTTAGCTAATAGTGCAACTTCATCTAAGTAATATGTAAAACCTATCCAATTCTGTTCTATTGTTTTTATGCCATTCATTTTTTGTTTGGTGTTCTTATTGGAGATATTGGCTAAGAGGATGGAGTGCATTCGATATCTTCAACTGAATACAAATCTCTTTAAAGAACATAAAGTCGACAAATAGAATGTTTCCACTTTACGTTCGTAAAAAAATCTTTAATAGACATTCCTTTAAGATTTCTGTATCTTTCTGATTCAAGTTTATCCTGATCAGTTGTCATTGCATTGCCATCAGCGCAGAAATATTCTGTTACTGTATTGTAATTTTTCCATCTATTATTTTATTTCTGTAACATTTTACCTGTTTGAGTCGTTGCAGCGGCAGTCGCTATTTTGTTTTAGATGGTGATTGATATCTGTTTTAAGTTATGTCTGTTGTTGTTTAAAGTAAAAACAAATCTGTTTGACAGGCGAATCTTTATATGTTTTGGAGGAAGAACCTGATGCTATTGCAGCATATGATTTATTTGGTGTATTCTGCTCTTTCCTTAATAAGGTTTTAGCATCACCTTAAGAATACATTTTGCTTTATCTTTATCATGTACTCTCTTCCATATTAAACAGTTTTTGGAGGAAGCCATATGATTTCCAACCCAATTCAAATCTCTCTCTCTCTCTCTCTCTCTCTCTCTCTCTCTCTCTCTCTCTCTCTCTCTGTCTCTCTGCACTGTAAGAATCCCACTGCATCGATAACATATTATAAGTTTATGGATTTTCTAGATGAATAATTTAAATAAAAGTCCTAGTTGACGGAATGTTTATCGTCGGTCGGTGGTTTTCTCAGGACATTCCTTTTATCATCTTGAAACTGACCGCTGTTAGTAAAAAATCATATTTTTGTACATTGATCCGACATCAATGATACTGAAAAAATCCCTTAAAGAAGGGTCATCAAGGAACCATAGCAAAAACGTGTTGAATGACTCAAAGAAAAACATCATTTAGAAACATGTTATTGTCTCCCCCCACATTTTATTTACCAATACGGATAAACTAAAAACATATTACTGATGCATTTAATAATCTAAAAGTGTTAAACACACATAAAACATAAAAGGTTCTCTTTCTCTATTTTATTAATTGACATTTTGCTGTTTTCATCCCGAAAAAAATACTAGGTCTATTATTTTGAAAAAAATCACAGCAAAGTCTTTCCTCAAAAGTAAATTCTGCCAAATATGTCAACTTTGTAGGAAACAGTTTCTATAACGAAATTATCTAAATTGTAACCGGTGTTATCATACAAAAAGCTATAAAACATTTAGTTTAACAAAAGATACAATCTCTTAAATATTTACGAACGCAAATCGTTTATACTTTTACTGCAATTACCTGCTTCATCCCACCAATCATGAACACTTTGGTACAATCTTTGATAGTTCTCCTTGAAATACAAACGGCGGCACAGTTCACAAAAATCCATTGCAAAGTTTGCAATAAATTTAACATCATAATGTTTTTTCCAATCGAAATATTTTCTATATTTTTCGTCTTCGTTTTTAATTAGATATTGTAAATAAACTGCCAGTTCCTTTATGGATTTAAAACTGTCCGTGTTTATATAAGATTGAGTAGGCATATACTTTTCATACTTTGCAGCTCCCCTAACAATTGGTACCGCGCCATCTATGAGTGGATTAAACGCTTTTTCCGTTATATAATCACGACAAAAAGAATTTTCAAAAGACAAATAAAAAAAATATTTTGCAAATAACTTCTGAAAACATTTGTGATCAATTGGACCTTTACATTTAGTTTTCAAAGACCCACAACGTCCGTAAATATCTACTTGAACATATTTCTGAAGCAATTCTGTAAACTTATCTCTACGACTTGACGTTTTACAATTACTAACCATCCAGTTTATTGGCGTTGTTTTATTAGATATGCCATAATCACTTCTTTTGGTTTTCTCAATGTAAAGTTGCCGGAGAAAGACATCAGAATCCAAACGATATGACATTGTCCAATTAATAGTATTATTAAAATTTTGATATCTAGGTTTGATTGTGAAAGGAGATTCTATCACAAACAAAATCCATATTTGCCCTTTCTCTTTTTTTTTCTTTGGATTAAGTGACGATAGTGATGCTACAAAAATCACTGCCTCAGCATCAGTCCATCTTGTCACATTATCAGTTAATATACATCGGTATGGACATGCACTTATATTACTCGTCTTTTTATCAATCCATGGAGGCCTATTAAAGAATAAAATGATCGGTGTTTCTTTTAATACATTTTCAAAACTTGTGTTCCTAGTCATTCCAACTAATATTCCGTCTCGATATAAAACTGCTTTATAAAGTGCGTAATAGCAAAGTACAAAGATAACGACAAGTGTGAAGAAAAGTGATAAAAATATCCTCTTCATAGTAACTTAATTGTTGATCTGAAAAATTAATATTTATATATATTTACATATACTGTATTTCAATAAAAGAACTTGAAAACAAATGTATATTAAACCGTACAATTTGATACTATGCAAAAAAAAAACTGTGATTAAAATGTTTATTTCTGTCATACCAGTTAAATGCAAGTTTGAATTTACAATTTATAGATACAGACTTTATTAGGCATATAAACTCACTACTTACATTTGTATTCATTTTGTAATATTATAGAAAACAAACATACCAGTTTATGACCAAATCACACCCCCCCCCCAGAAATAAAAACCAAAGTAAAAACTTTGAAAGTTGGCAAATTAAGTTATACACGTGGATTTCCATCAAGGAAGTGAGGCCGGGTGCTTCGGAAAGGTAAGCACCTCCTGTCTAGCTATCTACAACTGTTACGTGCAAAGGTAATTCTGAGAATGAAAATAACAAGTAACTATAATAATATCAAATATATATCAAATATACCCAGTATAAGTCTGTATACAGTGACTTTATACTTATCAACAATATTGTGATGACGGCCATAAGGGACTTGATTAGACAAGGCTTGCAGTATCCTTGAGTCAACAATTTAATCGTAAGCAGTTTGATTCGTTGTAGAAAGTCCCCATGGTGAGAACTGTGAAACTTATTGACTTCAAGCAGTTTGTCGTATAGCTTCAGATATAACTTTTCACAATCAAGCTCACTTGAATAGATGTTATTCGCATATTTTCCAAGTTAGGTAGTATGTAGAGATAAAACGTCATATATATATCTGTCCGTGTAGTTGAATGATTTATCGCAGTCTTCTTGATAGAAAACTGACATTTTCGCTTCTCCTTAATTTACTTAATTTGCAATATTATATATATATATATATATATATTGAATTTCGGTAAGCTAGATGAGTAGAACTGTTGGCAAATTGCTAAATCTAAAATATGCATAAAAACGTCTTCATTTATCCCACCCTTGCTTGTTGGAAAAACTGTGATAACAGAGGAGCCAGGTAAAGCTGATGCACTCAATAAACTATTTGTTAATAAAACTTATCTTCTGTGTAATGATAATCAACTCCCCCCCCCCATCTCTCCCCGTTCCGGAATACTCCCTAACACATTAACAAATTACTCCTAAGGATTTTGAAGATATCATACATAGTCTAAAGCATCGAAAAGTTCTTGTCCGGACAGCATTTATCCCCTCCTGTCAACCCTAACGGCTCGTAAACAATGCGATATCCCACTTTTACTTTTACAGATAAGTCAGTTGGTCACTCTCGATAATGAGTTTTAAACGTATAAATTTGTTTTCGCACTTACCGGACAAAAGTAATAATAAAAGCTGTTCTTGGGAGATTGTTGATCGCACTGACTAAAATTTTTCAAATTGTCAGTTCATCATTTGACATTCTCACAATAGGCCAAGATAACAAATGTGTAAATGAAGTAAATTATTAGATTCATATCTTGTTAAAAGGACTTCTTTGCAAAAGGAAAATAACGAATCAAACTCTATCAGATGTTGTTTTTATTTTTTTATCAGGTTCTTTATACGCCATTTCACACATCAATTACTTGTCAGCTTTCTTTACGTTCTTCACTCCAAGATTTTTTTTTTATTTTTAGCAATGCGGAATATACAAAATAATCATTGGAGTTATTCTTCAATTTCGTAGCATTTATGACATTTATCAATACATTATGACAGAGTTTGACCGAATCAATGCAAACTGATACGGATGGTATAAATTTATATAAACTATTTAAACAGTTTCAAAAAATTAAACAACGTGTTTATTCAACATAATTCTTACAAATAATTTGCATGTTTTGATAACTAGATTGAAAAAAGCAAACTCGATTTGCTTTTTTGTATTAAAATATTTAAGTGCAAATAAGTCTTTTTTCAATCTGTCTAAAATTAGATCAATACTAACTAAAACTGAACTTTCTCAATCATTAAATAACAAGCACAGAACGGGGCTGAGATAACATTTTTATTTGATTTATAGATACAGACTTTATTAGGCATATAAACTCACTACTTACATTTGTATTCATTTTGTAATATTATAGAAAACAAACATACCAGTTTATGACCAAATCACAACCCCCCCCCCCCCCAGAAATAAAAACCAAAGTAAAAACTTTGAAAGTTGGCAAATTAAGTTATACACGTGGATTTCCATCAAGGAAGTGAGGCCGGGTGCTTCGGAAAGGTAAGCACCTCCTGTCTAGCTATCTACAACTGTTACGTGCAAAGGTAATTCTGAGAATGAAAAGAACAAGTAACTATAATAATATCAAATATATATCAAATATACCCAGTATAAGTCTGTATACAGTGACTTTATACTTATCAACAATATTGTGATGACGGCCATAAGGGACTTGATTAGACAAGGCTTGCAGTATCCTTGAGTCAACAATTTAATCGTAAGCAGTTTGATTCGTTGTAGAAAGTCCCCATGGTGAGAACTGTGAAACTTATTGACTTCAAGCAGTTAGTCGTATAACTTCAGATATAACTTTTCACAATCAAGCTGACTTGAATAGATGTTATTCGCATATTTTCCAAGTTAGGTAGTATGTAGAGATAAAACGTCATCTATATATCTGTCCGTGTAGTTGAATGATTTATCGCAGTCTTCTTGATAGAAAACTGACATTTTCGCTTCTCCTTAATTTACTTAATTTGCAATATTATATATATATATATATATATATATATATATATATATATATATATATATATATATATATATTAGTCGTTTCTTTTCTCTCCATGCGTAGCTATATCATCATTAAATAATGATAATATTATCACTGTCCATTATGTTAGATACTAATTCTTATACTGACATGAGGTCACATAAGAGTAAATTTAAACGAGGCGTTTTACTTTTCCATTAAATTGCTATAGCTTTTGTTTTATGCCACCAATTTTGATGTTGTTATATTTATTTAAAACATTTATGTTAAAAAATTTTGGTTACAGGTACTCTTTTAAAATTTGAACTATAAGCACTGAATTTGACTTTTTTCGTGTGATCGGGAAAAAACCTGAATGGACGCTATGCACACTTTTGCGTAATTCGCTTCGTGAATTACACAGTGCGCACAGCGTCATTTTGGTCATTCCTCAATGAACCTAATAAAAATTAGATTTAATGCTTTCATATACATTTACAAAATTTCATGTCTAGTTTTCTTGTCAAATATGTGCATGTTTGGGAAATATGTTTCCCATTAGGGACACTAGGGGCCGAGAAAGCTGATAAAAAGATGGTTCAAACACTCTGTAAACTAATAAAATAAAATAATCCAATAAAATAAAATAATATGAATAAAATAATAAAATAATAATAATAATAATATTAAAATTATATGAATCTCAATCCAGCTAAGGAATGTTTTGCAGGAGAGAACAAACCTTTGTTTATATAGATTTTAAAAAATGAAGACGGCTGAAAATATTTCCATAAGGTACATTTTCTGACAGCATAAAATATGGCTTCTGAATGCCTTTGGTTGGAAATAGTCATTAGAAATAAGTTATTACTTATATGTACATTTTATAGACCCACTTACTCGGACATTTCAGTATGGGACAAAATAACGCATTCCATTGACCTTGTTTCCAATATTAATCCCGACTTTATGGTTATCGCTGATGACTTTAATGAAGACCAATTAACTCCTACTAATAGAAAATTCAGTAATATATTACAATCTTTCAGTCTTATTCAGCTTAGTCAAGAGCCAACACATTACTTGGATAACTCGGCCTCCCTATTTGATCTTTTCATAAATGATAAAAATGTAGTACTTTACAACGGTGTGGGTGAATCGTTTTATAATGTTAATGTTAGATATCACTGTGCTAATTTTCTGGGATTTAGGGAAAAACCCTAAGGGACTAATTGGGATTTTATAAGTGATGATGATTTAGAATAAACCGCCCTTCAGATTACAAACATTATAAAAGAAGCTGGTTCGGAACATATACCGAATAAACAAGTAACAATAATACATAATGACGAGCCTTGGGTGTATAATAACATAAGAAAATTAATAAGAAAACACAAACGAATTCATAAAAGGCAAAGAAACCCAATTCAGGTGCTCACTGGATTGATTTAAGGAAAATAAGAAATAGATGTACTACTGCATATAGATTAGCCAAAGAAAATCACTGCAGTAAAATGACTGAAAAATTGAATTTCGGTAAGCTAGATGAGTAGAACTGTTGGCAAATTGCTAAATCTAACATATGCATAAAAACGTCTTCATTTATCCCACCCTTGCTTGTTGGAAAAACTGTGATAACAGAGGAGCCAGGTAAAGCTGATGCACTCAATAAACTATTTGTTAATAAAACCTATCTTCTGTGTTATGATAATCAACTCCCCCCCATCTCTCCCCGTTCCCGGAATTTCCCTAACACATTAACAAATTACTCCTAAGGATTTTGAAGATATCATACATACTCTAAAGCATCGAAAAGTTCTTGTCCGGACAGCATTTATCCCCTCCTGTCAACCCTAACGGCTCGTAAACAATGCGATATCCCTTACATGTATAAAGTCCACTTTTACAGATAAGTCAGTTGGTCACTCTCGATAATGAGTTTTAAACGTATAAATTTGTTTTCGCACTTACCGGAAAAAAGTAATAATAAAAGCTGTTCTTGGGAGATTGTTGATCGCACTGACTAAAATTTTTCAAATTGTCAGTTCATCATTTGACATTCTCACAACAGGACATTAACAAATGTGTAAATGAAGTAAATTATTAGATTCATATCTTGTTAAAAGGACTTACCTTGCAAAAGGAAAATAACGAATCAAACTCTATCAGATGTTGTTTTTATTTTTCTATCAGGTTCTTTATACGTCATTTCACACATCAATTACTTGTCAGCTTTCTTTACATTCTTCACTCCAAGATTTTTTTTTATTTTTAGCAATGCGGAATATACAAAATAATCATTGGAGTTATTCTTCAATTTCGTAGCATTTATGACATTTATCAATACATTATGACAGAGTTTGACCGAATCAATGCAAACTGATACGGATGGTATAAATTTATATAAACTATTTAAACAGTTTCAAAAAATTAAACAACGTGTTTATTCACCATAATTCTTACAAATAATTTGCATGTTTTGATAACTAGATTGAAAAAGCAAACTCGATTTGCTTTTTTGTATTAAAATATTTAAGTGCAAATAAGTCTTTTTTCAATCTGTCTAAAATTAGATCAATACTAACTAAAACTGAACTTTCTCAATCATTAAATAACAAGCACAGAACGGGGCTGAGATAACATTTTTATTTGATTTATAGATACAGACTTTATTAGGCATATAAACTCACTACTTACATTTGTATTCATTTTGTAATATTATAGAAAACAAACATACCAGTTTATGACCAAATCACACCCCCCCCCCCCAGAAATAAAAACCAAAGTAAAAACTTTGAAAGTTGGCAAATTAAGTTATACACGTGGATTTCCATCAAGGAAGTGAGGCCGGGTGCTTCGGAAAGGTAAGCACCTCCTGTCTAGCTATCTACAACTGTTACGTGCAAAGGTAATTCTGAGAATGAAAAGAACAAGTAACTATAATAATATCAAATATATATCAAATATACCCAGTATAAGTCTGTATACAGTGACTTTATACTTATCAACAATATTGTGATGACGGCCATAAGGGACTTGATTAGACAAGGCTTGCAGTATCCTTGAGTCAACAATTTAATCGTAAGCAGTTTGATTCGTTGTAGAAAGTCCCCATGGTGAGAACTGTGAAACTTATTGACTTCAAGCAGTTAGTCGTATAACTTCAGATATAACTTTTCACAATCAAGCTGACTAGAATAGATGTTATTCGCATATTTTCCAAGTTAGGTAGTATGTAGAGATAAAACGTCATCTATATATCTGTCCGTGTAGTTGAATGATTTATCGCAGTCTTCTTGATAGAAAACTGACATTTTCGCTTCTCCTTAATTTACTTAATTTGCAATATTATATATATATATATATATATATATATATATATATATATATATATATATATATATATATATATATTAGTCGTTTCTTTTCTCTCCATGCGTCGCTATATCATCATTAAATAATGATAATATTATCACTGTCCATTATGTTAGATACTAATTCTTATACTGACATGAGGTCACATAAGAGTAAATTTAAACGAGGCGTTTTACTTTTCCATTAAATTGCTATAGCTTTTGTTTTATGCCACCAATTTTGATGTTGTTATATTTATTTAAAACATTTATGTTAAAAAATTTTGGTTACAGGTACTCTTTTAAAATTTAAACTATAAGCACTGAATTTGACTTTTTTCGTGTGATCGGGAAAAAACCTGAATGGACGCTATGCACACTTTTGCGTAATTCGCTTCGTGAATTACACAGTGCGCACAGCGTCATTTTGGTCATTCCTCAATGAACCTAATAAAAATTAGATTTAATGCTTTCATATACATTTACAAAATTTCATGTCTAGTTTTCTTGTCAAATATGTGCATGTTTGGGAAATATGTTTCCCATTAGGGACACTAGGGGCCGAGAAAGCTGATAAAAAGATGGTTCAAACACTCTGTAAACTAATAAAATAAAATAATCCAATAAAATAAAATAATATGAATAAAATAATAAAATAATAATAATAATAATATTAAAATTATATGAATCTCAATCCAGCTAAGGAATGTTTTGCAGGAGAGAACAAACCTTTGTTTATATAGATTTTAAAAAATGAAGACGGCTGAAAATATTTCCATAAGGTACATTTTCTGACAGCATAAAATATGGCTTCTGAATGCCTTTGGTTGGAAATAGTCATTAGAAATAAGTTATTACTTATATGTACATTTTATAGACCCACTTACTCGGACATTTCAGTATGGGACAAAATAACGCATTCCATTGACCTTGTTTCCAATATTAATCCCGACTTTATGGTTATCGCTGATGACTTTAATGAAGACCAATTAACTCCTACTAATAGAAAATTCAGTAATATATTACAATCTTTCAGTCTTATTCAGCTTAGTCAAGAGCCAACACATTACTTGGATAACTCGGCCTCCCTATTTGATCTTTTCATAAATGATAAAAATGTAGTACTTTACAACGGTGTGGGTGAATCGTTTTATAATGTTAATGTTAGATATCACTGTGCTAATTTTCTGGGATTTAGGGAAAAACCCTAAGGGACTAATTGGGATTTTATAAGTGATGATGATTTAGAATAAACCGCCCTTCAGATTACAAACATTATAAAAGAAGCTGGTTCGGAACATATACCGAATAAACAAGTAACAATAATACATAATGACGAGCCTTTGGTGTATAATAACATAAGAAAATTAATAAGAAAACACAAACGAATTCATAAAAGGCAAAGAAACCCGATTCAGGTGCTCACTGGATTGATTTAAGGAAAATAAGAAATAGATGTACTACTGCATATAGATTAGCCAAAGAAAATCACTGCAGTAAAATGACTGAAAAATTAAATTTCGGTAAGCTAGATGAGTAGAACTGTTGGCAAATTGCTAAATCTAACATATGCATAAAAACGTCTTCATTTATCCCACCCTTGCTTGTTGGAAAAACTGTGATAACAGAGGAGCCAGGTAAAGCTGATGCACTCAATAAACTATTTGTTAATAAAACCTATCTTCTGTGTTATGATAATCAACTCCCCCCCATCTCTCCCCGTTCCGGAATACTCCCTAACACATTAACAAATTACTCCTAAGGATTTTGAAGATATCATACATACTCTAAAGCATCGAAAAGTTCTTGTCCGGACAGCATTTATCCCCTCCTGTCAACCCTAACGGCTCGTAAACAATGCGATATCCCTTACATGTATAAAGTCCACTTTTACAGATAAGTCAGTTGGTCACTCTCGATAATGAGTTTTAAACGTATAAATTTGTTTTCGCACTTACCGGAAAAAAGTAATAATAAAAGCTGTTCTTGGGAGATTGTTGATCGCACTGACTAAAATTTTTCAAATTGTCAGTTCATCATTTGACATTCTCACAACAGGCCAAGATAACAAATTTGTAAATGAAGTAAATTATTAGATTCATATCTTGTTAAAAGGACTTACCTTGCAAAAGGAAAATAACGAATCAAACTCTATCAGATGTTGTTTTTATTTTTCTATCAGGTTCTTTATACGCCATTTCACACATCAATTACTTGTCAGCTTTCTTTACGTTCTTCACTCCAAGATTTTTTTTTTATTTTTAGCAATGCGGAATATACAAAATAATCATTGGAGTTATTCTTCAATTTCGTAGCATTTATGACATTTATCAATACATTATGACAGAGTTTGACCGAATCAATGCAAACTGATACGGATGGTATAAATTTATATAAACTATTTAAACAGTTTCAAAAAATTAAACAACGTGTTTATTCACCATAATTCTTACAAATAATTTGCATGTTTTGATAACTAGATTGAAAAAGCAAACTCGATTTGCTTTTTTGTATTAAAATATTTAAGTGCAAATAAGTCTTTTTTCAATCTGTCTAAAATTAGATCAATACTAACTAAAACTGAACTTTCTCAATCATTAAATAACAAGCACAGAACGGGGCTGAGATAACATTTTTATTTGATTTATCATCATCATATCTTTATTTCTTCCATAAAGGAGATTAAGATAAAAAGCACAAAATATAAACTTAGAACAGAAACAAGACATAACATAATTTTACGAACACTATTATAAATATACACACACTATTAACATAAAAATAACGTATTATGCATGATACGTGTTTATGGCAACACGCTTCCAGCTGAATGGCAAGTAGAGAAGACTAGTGATTGGGCAAGCTATCCCCACCAACAAGCCTTATGCAATACCTGCCATTAAACTAGACCATGCAATACACGTATGTAAACACGCTTTAGTTCAAAAGAAAAAAGAACAGACAATCAAGTGACTCATCACGGTTTTGAAGTGTCGTATGGCTCACTTGTAATTAAAATATGTTTGGTGTTGCATCCCTCTGAGACGTCTATCATTTATCCATATTTTTCGCAGATATCTTTCATTTTTATGTGAACTTTTAACTTCGGCAGTCCAGTAAGGTTTTGTGTGTTGGTTGAATTTGTTTGTAAGTACATGGAGAGTTGAAGCTGTTATCAGTATGTCTGACAATTTACTGCATATAGCAATAACTTTATTTATATCGCTCATATTTCGCTGAATTAGCTTAGAGAGATCTGTTTGAAGGTTGTTTTGGTAAGGTAAGATATTGTCACTAGTTATTTTATTTCATGCGGGCCATTTGTCATTAAATTGTATAAGAGTATGTACATATATCTCAGGCTCAAACGCAGCAACCACAGGCAAATGGTCAAATGTATTTCTGAAATTACCTTCTGGTATTTTATTACAATTAGCAAGAGAAAAATGCATAACATTATCTGTTAATACAAACTGTCTATCATTGTTTTTGTGGGTATGAAGGTAAATTTTTCACCTGTAGAGACGTTACTATCATTGGCTGCAATAAGATTGTTGTCTCTGATAAATGTTTTCAATTCATTTGACTTGTTACAGTTAACCCTAGTTATATCATCAAACCTACAAATAGCATTAAAATCACCACATAATATCACATGACCATATCCACTATATAAGTTATATATCTGGTTTAACTGACCAAGTGCTTCTCGGTAAAGTTCAATATCATTTTCAGATGGCATATAAATAATAAATACATAGTAAACACCACATTTACCTCTTATCTTTACACCTATAACTGTCAATGTCTTCAATCTCACTTGTACTGAACTGAAGTGATTTTTCATACAATACAGCAACACAGCCCTTACCACAGCGGGCTGCTGTAGAAATGTTAACACCAGTCTTGTAATAACAAGAATAATTTTGATCAATACTGTCTAAATAGTGTATAGAATGTTGCATTAATTTATGTTCACAAATCAGGGCAAGATCACAGTTTGTCGATTGTAGTAAACTAGCAGAACACAATGTTGATGACATAACACCCCTAACATCCCACAGTAATACACTTGTTATAGTAATTGTGCAGTAGATCTAAATTTAATAAAAGGTTTTCTGTTATGTTTGTTATTCTTGTTTGTTGAAAGGGTTGCCATGACGCTTGTTACAACCGTGCTGGTTATCACTATAATAGCTACTGACATCGTATTCACTGTAGTATTAGTTGTCGTTGTCATCATAGTTCTCATAATTACCAGAATTATCATACATTTCGTCGGAATGATAAAGGTATTCAACGTATTGATGCCATTGTCTTTGGTTATACCAATGACGACACAATACGCCGCGTGGCCAAAAATCAGGTTGCGATACAATATTTGCATGTTTGTATGATACGTTCCTTTTGGCTGTAAGCCTACGGCTGTTTGATTTCTTAAATAGAACAAAGCGCGTAACATGCACACCTTTAGATTTGATATAGTTTATTATGCCAGAACGGTTGGATGACGGGTGGATTTTTCATGGAATCGCGCATGTTTTTTTATTTTTTTTTTATTTTTTTTTTCTTTGTGCCACTCCGAGAAAAACGTTGGGTTCAGCCTTATCGTTGACATGTGGTTTATCGGATTTGTCGTGTTGTGCATCACTTCAATAACGCGACTAGACATTGTTTTGATGTATCGATGATTGATTATTTGATTAATTCTTAGTTGTTGATACAGGTCTTGAGAAATTTTCGTAATATTTATTAGTTTATGTATTTACCGCCCTACCAGTAGAAGAGTTATGTAAGCGACACTCAACGTAAAAAATCAAAGTATATTACAATCCTCAACAATTTTTAGGGATACTAAAGTAAATTTGATTTTTTGTTTCTCAAATGTAAAATAACTGAAATAGTAACAAATACCTTTCTCCACACAATTTTTTAATTGGTGATCCGTTGACAGTGATTTGCATAAAAAAGCATACAAAATTTTGATATAAACAACTTTTAGTAAACAGGTGTGAAAAAAGCATAAATATTTAGAGAAAATAGGACCATTGTAATATACTTTGATTTACCCTTACAAATATTGACAAACGAGAGTCAATTGTATTTTGCAATCGGATAATTGTATAATTACCAAATGCATACAGTTGCACGAAAACCTAATGGACTCGGTTTGAAAAAAAATCGCGTAATAATGCGTAACTTCTCGCGAAATAACGCGTAACATCTCATGTAATAACACGTGACTGTCGTGAATTAACATGTAACTTTCGCGAAATGACGCATAACTTTCGCGTAATAACGCTTAACGCTTTATAAAGGTAACTTATTTTTTTATCAGTTCTTTGTGTTGTCCTTTATTGACAAGTTTGAAATTAAAATTGAGATCGTGTGTTTGTGTTAGCAAGTTGACAATATATTTGCTTTGCAAGTCTTCATCTGAAAAAGTGCTCTCTAACAGTCGACAAAAACGATCTAAAAAGTTGACATCTATTTTTAACAAATCGTCAAAATCATCTAACAAGTCAACAAAATCATCGTCGAGTCGACATTATTATTATTACACAGTGAACATAGAATCCGAAAAGGCGCTAAACATTTGACAAGTCGACATAAAAATCTTACAAGTGATAGCAGAAATATTCTGTCATTCTGGAAGTTAAAAAACACTCAACCCATACCGATCGCTCAGTATCATAATGGCAATTGCTGTCGGATATACCGTGTACTATGTTATGATTTACTTATTTCTGTCTAGTTTTATTCTGGATTAGAAACTTATAAACACATTTATATAAATATATTTCTACTTTTCTCGTTAACGGGAAGTTTGATATGGCAAAAGTTGTACTTAGCGGAAACTTGTCGAATGCGGGAAGTAATACACTTCCCGCTTAATGTCATCAGCTTTGATTTTAAGAAAATTATTGTGTTCAGCCGAAAACGGAGTTGAAATATGGAAAGATCTGTCAAAACTGCAGTAACTGGATAAAAATCGGCAAATTTTATAGAAAATTAATAAAATTATTACAAGTTGAAAATAGGGCTTGTATATCTTTGCATCTCGAACTACGGAAACGTTGGTCATAGCGCGAAGACGTGATATTTCTAAATGTTGGTGTGGTAAAGTATTTGACGCAGGTTGAAAAGTGACCCGGGGTTCATTTTCAAAGTTGAATATTGAACCGGGGTTGCTTTTTCAACGTTGGAAATTGAGATCAAAATTCGTGAAATTTATACCCGGGGTCATTTTCGAAGGGTTGATAATTTTTTCTCGAAAAATTTATGACCTCATTTCGTTGAAAATTGACCCTGTTTAATATTTACCCTCCCTACAAACTACAGAGTTTTGATCTGTCTATGATCTGGACGTTGTTAAACATTATGTGTGTGTGTGTGTGTGTGTTTGTGTGTGTGTGTGTGTTAAGAACAAAATAATTGAAAGCATTGCTCATGACGTTACAATTTGACATGCAGAAAAACAATCTCCATACTTTTGAAGTCAATAGTTGCGGAGCATATTCAATCCTACAGACTGGCAACTCAATTGTCTTGCTGAACGATAAAACTGTAAGACTAAATTGAAATTGTGTATGAAAAAGGAGGATTTAATTCTACATGATTATAAAGGTTGTAAGGAATCATGTGGGTCAGACTGGAACCGCCCTGTGCGTGCGTGTGCGAGTCCATAAACGACAAATTACAGACCCGCGAACGAAACAAAATATCTTTAAGCGGAAAATTAGAAACATCCGGAAAAACCCGTTAATTTTTTTCGTTTTTTAAATGCTTTGAGGAAGATATTTCTAGTAGATCGCCAAAGCAAGAACATTTTAAAATATTTTAAACCTGACTAAACGGACTGTGAATTCAATCCCATTTTACAGAAAATACAATTATCTACGGTATTTTAACAGCGTTACTAAGTAAACACCAGTCACCTGAAGATTGCAAGAAATAATGAAACAAATACAATATTATTTTCCTTCTTATTTTACACAGGATAAAACCCTATCTTTATGCCATACTTAAAAATGTCATGAATCTTATCTTTACGCATCTTTTCGCATTTTGTAAAAATTTTTAATGATCTTCTAGCCGTCTTTACGCCGTCTTTAAGTAAAAACAAAAAAAAAAATAAATTGATGTTTCGCAATACATCGTTTACACGTTTAATTGTTTCTAGAAAATAATTGCATTTATACGGTAAGAAAAAAATTTACGCCATCTTTAAGTAACAGGTGACTGAAAGTGATCGGTATAAGCTTTCGATCTACTAATTGTGAAGTGTACTCTGTTCTATAACAACATATTTGATTTAGATTCTAATTTCTATATGTTTATTTTTAAAAGTCTCTTAAATAACAGATATCTAAACATAAAGAAAATATTTTCGCCATCTTTAAGTAACAGGTGCAGAACTCGAAAACGGTAAGATCGGTTTCGATGAAATTTGGTACCAACAATCTGCTATCTTTGTAAATGCCCCTAACCCGATCAAATGATCTTATGAAAAGTTAATAGAGTGATATTAATACTGGGCACCAAAGGTCATTTTCCACTAAGGGTGGTGCTGGGTGGTGCTATGTACATGTGTCATGTGCTACTTTTGAATTTTTATGAAATAATACATTTAAAAGTAGCACATGACACATGTATGACTTGTGAAAAGTTTAAATCCCTTCTACTTATCTGTATATATTCTTATTCACTATAGACTTTTTAAAAGAATGGTAAAAACCACCAGGAAATCATTTTCAAGAGAAGATAGGGGTGGGAAGCCTGGCCCCGGTTTCAAATAATTCCTTACCTTAAGAATTTCCTTAACTTGATTTTTTTTCTTTGAATTTAAGATTTTTTTCTTAAAATAAGGAATAGGCGTTTTAAAACTATTTTCTAACCTTAAATGTCTCCTTGATTTAAGATTTTACACTAAAATAGTTATGGGAGCAAAATACTTTTCTTAAATATTTTAGGCCAAATTTCCTTAGGGAAATGGCGTCACCGATATAATTTCCACACGCTTGGAACAGAATTTCCAACCTGTTACATTAATAATGCTGTTGCACCAAGGATAATCCGTCAAAGGGACCGGAGACGGAGAAAAGAGAAAGTTTTCCGTCGCCTATCATGGCCTTATGAAATCAACAGGCATGATTTTTTTCTCCGTTTTCGGTTTCTCTCAGAAACGGTGTTATTTGTCGTCAATTTACAGACACCATATGTACAACACCCGTCTGGGAAATCTATGGCCCTTACACCATCCCAGCAGATCATCGTAGCTTTAAGGTTTTATGCCACGGGTTCGTATTACCGACTCGTAAGAGACAGTTTTGGAATCTCGGTAGCATCTGTGGTCAGGTGTGTTGATAGAGTTTTGTTTGCGTTATGCTACATAACTAGACAATCCATCACATTTCCAGTCGGCCGAGAATGTTCCGAAATCAAAGATACTTTAACGATATAGTGGGTGAGTTATTTCTACTTATGTTTTAACTGTATATCCTTATAAATGTTGTCCTGTAATGCCGGTGAATGCGTTTTCATGGTCGCCATCAGTGTTACGAGATCCTTGCATATCGAAGAGCACCTCTACTTGTTTTCTTGTAATGATATCCCACCGACTAGTTTGGGTACTGTTGTTTATGCTATTACACGAACTTTTGTAGTCATCTAAAAAGATCTAAACTCTCTCTTTTTTGGAAAATATTTTAATACTATTCGATGTCAGTTCTAATAGAATGATTTTACAATAATAGCTAAAGTATAATCAGAAATACTTTGCACTCAGTTATCTGTCTGTAAAAATGTAACTACTGAAAATATTTTTTATTTCCTTGATAAAATACATTTACAATCACTTGGCCTAATTTTTACTTTAAGATTTCCATAATGTTTAATTTGCAGTAATGCATCTGTACTGTGAAAAATTTAGCAAATTTTGTAATGGTGGTAGGTAGACTAAGTCTATTAACTCCACCTTTTTTCCATATAAAGCATAAGTATATGCCATGACCTTTTTCATTTATGTAACCTGTTTACTATGCAAAAAGGCAAATCAACAATTTCTTAGTCCCTGTGGTGGTTTTTCTTATCAAGTTCTTTACTTTATAATCTTCAGCAATTAGTTTAGCATCACAATTTCCATTCAATCCAAATGCTGATTTATAATTTAGTAATTTTTACTGATTACATGAAAAATGTCAAAACATTTTTAGTATAAATTTGACAATAAAGAAATGTTGCTCTTGTTATTGATTTTGTTATATCTGATTCAATAAAATACATGTACTGATGATAAATATCTTTATACCACTACTTTTGCATTGAATGAAATAAACATGTAACAATGATCATATTAACAATATTAGAAATAACATGTGTAAATTCCTTAAAAGAGTAATAAAACCATACAGCATATTCATCTTCTACACTGATTTAAACTTTTTAGTTAAGAATTCTCGCATTTTTATTTCAAAATGTTATAACTTTACATATATAGATATAACATGAAAATACTGCAGTTATCGTTACATTTTAGATGTGGAATGACAGATTACCTTGACCTTAAATTCACATTATTTATTCATAAAACTTTTCTAGATACATTATGTAAAATTATGTAAATAATTTTTATACGTTATTCAACTAAGGTTTTCCCAATGTACTTGGAGCTGTAGATGGAACACTCATACGGATTCAAAGTCCTACACAAGATGAAGATGACTATTTTTGTAGGAAGGGTTACCATGCCTTGAATGTTCAGGTAATTCTAATTATGACTAAGGATTTCATTACTTTTTAGATACTGATGTCTATATTCATTTTATTTATTTATTAATTTTTTTTTATATTTTGTTAAAAAATTGGGAAAATCTGGAAATAATTCCATAAAGTAAAGATCACATCTTTAATATAAGTATTAAAACTGTCTGTGAAGTTTGAACGTCCTAGGTTGAAAAATGTAGAGGGAAATGATTTTACAATTTTCTTTATTTCTCCAATTGTGAGTCACAATAATGAGAATATATACTAACAAATATGGATACAAATTAAACATACATTAGTAAACATATGTAAATATAAAAATATATATTTTAACATATTTTAATCAGGAGGACTGACTCTCTTGTTGCATATTTTGATGAACTTGCATAAACCATTGATATGAGACAATTTTTGTTGAAAATATCTGGAAAAAAGTTAAAATATTTGGTCTAATTCTAAGTTCAAAATATAGTTTTACATTTTAAATTGTAATGAAATTCATCACCAAAGTCTTCATTACATAAACTTTATAAATGCATTTTATAACAATTTATATAAACTAACTATATTTTGTTACTTTATCTGTGATGAGTTTTGCCCAGTAGTTTTTAACAGGAACCCTAGTTTTCAGCTAGACACCAACAAACATACTTCAGAATGGATTGATTGAGTTTTACACCCAAGCTTTCACTTTTAACAAGGCAGTCGGTACAGGGATGGATGGAGAACACCAGAGTGCCAAATAAAACAAGAGGCCTATGGGCCTTAATGCTCACCTGAAGATGTGTCCAATATTGTTTGCAAAGTGCAATAGACAAGATATTCAGTACAGAAACTTTAAAAGTTTTCTCAAGTTAAGAACTCCCAAAAAACTTAATCAGAAATATATCCACTCACTTTTCATTTATTAGTAGCTTATATAATATGCATGAAGTAACTGAAGTGCAATGACTAATTTCCAAATCAATAATGAATTTAAGTATAATTATGCAGCTATGTCCTCGACTTTTGAACACATATGACCTCGAACCACATATGATTGTCATGTCAATGCCAACAATATTCTAATATACATGCCAATACAAAAAGTTAATAGTTTTCAAGATAAAAGGCAATTTAAGTCTTCTTTTGCAGCTGTGACCTTGACATTTGAACGTATGACCTTGAACCATATATCAAAATGATTGGCATGTCAATACCTACAATATTCTAATATATACATGCCTGTACAAAAAGTTAATAGTTTTCAAGATAATTAGCAATTCAAGTTTTCTTTTGCAGCTGTGACCTTGACCTTTCAACATATGACCTTGAACCATATATCAAAATGATCGTCATGTCTATACGTACAATATTCTATATACATGCCTATACAAAAATTTGATAGTTTTCAAGATATAGTGACAGATATATAATTTTTAGCAATTTCCCCACTCAGTGTTTTACAAGTTCCCCATTTTGAGCCCCATGGCTACCGTTTGTGGAAATCTTAAAAAAAGATTACCTAAGGATGTTATAAATGAAATAACTAAGGTATATCTCTTGTAGATTTAGAGGAGAAGATTTTTAAAAATTTTCACTATTTCCCCCTTTATGGGTCCCAAAGGGACATAACCCCTTCATTTTTGCAAATCTGAAAGGGCTTCACCCAAGCATGATGATGGTTACCAAGTTTCATTAAATTTGGCCCAGTGGTTTTGGAGGAGAAGATTAAAATGTAAAAAGTTTACGCACGACGCACGACGGACGAAGATGGATAGCAATAGCTCATCTGAGCTTTCAGCTCAGGTGAGCTAAAAATTGATGATTATTGGAGAAACAATTACAGTCAATGGCTAAAAAATTTTAACCATACAAACCTATTTGCTTCATATTATCATATTGCTTTTTAATCTGCATAACTGTACGTTGTTGATAAGATTCACTGTAATTAGATTAAAATATATAAGTATAAAGACTTAAATTATATGAATAAAAAATTACATTGATATAAGTCATTCAAGTAAATAAAGTTATGTTTAACAATTTCTGTATAAATACCACTTTTTGTTAATTTTAATCATTCATTGAAATTTGAATGGTTTTAATTTTTTTTTTTCAATAAAAAGCCTGAAGAAATTACAATAAACATTATAAAACATGCAAAACATATTAAACTATTCAAATGTACAAGTTATTATCATGTTCAATATCACTATAATTGAAAGAGGACTACTATGTTAACCATAGAGTCATTAAGCATGATTTAGCCCTATAATATAATACGAACAAGTATAAACGAATGTGTGTTGCTGATAGAGGCATTGGCAGAATTTGCGTGTACAAAATTATTTGATGCCATTTTGTTGCAAGTGCCAACCTTCATTATAATCTCCAATATCATTATGATTGAAAGAGGACTACTAGGGAAACCATAGAGTCATTAAGCATAATTTGTCCCGAAAATATAATACAGACATATATAAACAAATGTTCGTTGCTGTTACATGCATTTACAGAAGTTGCGTGTACAAAACTGTTTGATGCCATTTTGTTGCCAGTGTGAACCTTCATTATCATGTCCAATATCATGATGATTGAAAGAGGACTACTATGGTAACCATCGAGTCATTAAGCATGATTTAGCCCTATAATATAAAACGAACATGTATAAACGAATGTTCGTTGCTGTTATAGGCATTGACAGAAGTTGCGTGTACAAAACTGTTTGATGCCATTTTTTGGCCAGTGTCAATCTTCATTATTATGTTCAATATCATTATGATTGAAAGAGGACTACTAGGGTAACCACAGAATCATTAAGCATGATCTGTCCCGATAATATAATAAGGACATGTATAAACGAATGTTTGTTGCTGTTATAGGCATTGACAGAAGTTGCGTGTACAAAATTGTTTCATACCATTTTGTTGCCAGAGTGAACCTTCATTATCATGTTCAATATCACTATAATTGAAAGAAGACTACTATGGTAACCATCGAGTCATTAAGCATGATTTAGCCCTATAATATAATACGAACATGTATAAACGAATGTGTGTTGCTGATAGAGGCATTGGCAGAATTTGCGTGTACAAAAATATTTGATGCCATTTTGTTGCAAGTGCCAACCTTCATTATCATCTCTAATATCATTATGATTGAAACAGGACTACTGGGGAAACCATAGAGTCATTAAGCATAATTTGTCCGGATAATATAATACAGACATATATAAACGAATGTTCGTTGCTGTTACAGGCATTTACAGAAGTTGCGTGTACAAAATTGTTTGATGCCATTTTGTTGCCAGTGTGAACCCTCATTATCATGTCCAATATCATTATGATTGAAAGAGGACTACTAGGGTAACCACAGAATCATTAAGCATGATTTGTCCCGAAAATATAATACAGCCATGTATAAACAAATGATCGTTGCAGTTATAGGCATTGACAGAAGTTGCGAGTACAAAACTGTTTGATGCCATTTTGTTGCCAGTGTGAACCTTCATTATCATGTCCAATATCATGATGATTGAAAGAGGACTACTATGGAAACAATCGAGTCATTAAGCATGCTTTAGCTCTATAATATCAAACGAACATGTATAAACGAATGTTCGTTGCTGTTTTAGGCATTGACAGAAGTTGCGTGTACAAAATTGTTTGATGCCATTTTTTTGCCAGTATCAGTCTTCATTATCATTCCAATATCATTATGATTGAAAGAGGACTACTAGGGTAACCACAGAATCATTAAGCATGATTTATCACTATAATATAATAAGGACATGTATAAACGAATGTTTGTTGCTGTTAAAAGGCATTGACAAAAGTTGCGTGTACAAAATTGTTTGATGCCATTTTGTTGCCAGAGTGAACCTCCATTATCATGTTCAATATCACTATAATTGAAAGAGGACTACTATGTTAACCATCGAGTCATTAAGCATGATTTAGCCCTATAATATAATACGAACATGTATAAACGAATTTGTGTTGCTGATAGAGGCATTGGCAGAATTTGCGTGTACAAAATTATTTGATGCCATTTTGTTGCAAGTGCCAACCTTCATTATAATCTCCAATATCATTATGATTGAAAGAGGACTACTAGGGAAACCATAGAGTCATTAAGCATAATTTGTCCCGAAAATATAATACAGACATATATAAACGAATGTTCGTTGCTGTTACAGGCATTTACAGAAGTTGCGTGTACAAAACTGTTTGATACCATTTTGTTGCCAGTGTGAACCTTCATTATCATGTCCAATATCATGATGATTGAAAGAGGACTACTATGGTAACCATCGAGTCATTAAGCATGATTTAGCCCTATAATATAAAACGAACATGTATAAACGAATGTTCGTTGCTGTTATAGGCATTGACAGAAGTTGCGTGTACAAAATTGTTTGATGCCATTTTGTTGCCACTATCAGTCTTCATTATCATTCCAATATCATTATGATTGAAACAGGATTTCTAGGGTAACCATAGAGTCATTAGGCATGATTTGTCACGATAATATAAAACGAACATGTATAAACGAATGTTTGTTGCTGTTATAGGCATTTACAGAAGTTGCGTGTACAAAATTGTTTGATGCCATTTTGTTGCCAGTTTCAGTCTTCATTATCATGTCCAATATTATTTTGATTGAAACAGGATTTCTAGGGTAACCATAGAGTCATTAAGCATGATTTGTCACAATAATATAAAACGAACATGTATAAACGAATGTTTGTTGCTGTTATAGGCATTTACAGAAGTTGCGTGTACAAAATTGTTTGATGCCATTTTTTTGCCAGTATCAGTCTTCATTATCATTCCAATATCATTATGATTGAAAGAGGACTACTAGGGTAACCATAGAGTCATTAAGCATGATTTATCACTATAATATAATAAGGACATGTATAAACGAATGTTTGTTGCTGTTAAAAGGCATTGACAAAAGTTGCGTGTACAAAATTGTTTGATACCATTTTGTTGCCAGAGTGAACCTTCATTATCATGTTCAATATCACTATAATTGAAAGAGGACTACTATGTTAACCATCGAGTCATTAAGCATGATTTAGCCCTATATTATAATACGAACATGTATAAACGAATGTGTGTTGCTGTTATAGGCATTTACAGAATTTGCGTGTACAAAATTATTTGATGCCATTTTGTTGCAAGTGCCAACCTTCATTATCATCTCTAATATCATTATGATTGAAACAGGACTACTAGGGAAACCATAGAGTCATTAAGCATAATTTGTCCGGATAATATAATACAGACATATATAAACGAATGTTCGTTGCTGTTACAGGCATTTACAGAAGTTGCGTGTACAAAATTGTTTGATGTCATTTTGTTGTCAGTGTGAACCCTCATTATCATGTCCAATATCATCATGATTGAAAGAGGACTACTAGGGTAACCATAGAGTCATTAAGCATGATTTGTCCCGAAAATATAATACAGCCATGTATAAACGAATGATCGTTGCAGTTATAGGCATTGACAGAAGTTGCGTGTACAAAACTGTTTGATGCCATTTTGTTGCCAGTGTGAACCTTCATTATCATGTCCAATATCATGATGATTGAAAGAGGACTACTATGGTAACCATCGAGTCATAAAGCATGATTTAGCCCTATAATATAAAACGAACATGTATAAACGAATGTTCGTTGCTGTTATAGGCATTGACAGAAGTTGCGTGTACAAAATTGTTTGATGCCATTTTTTTTCCCAGTATCAGTCTTCATTATCATTCCAATATCATTATGATTGAAAGAGGACTACTAGGGTAACCATAGAGTCATTAAGCATGATTTATCACTATAATATAATAAGGACATGTATAAACGAATGTTTGTTGCTGTTAAAAGGCATTGACAAAAGTTGCGTGTACAAAATTGTTTGATGCCATTTTGTTGCCAGAGTGAACCTTCATTATCATGTTCAATATCACTATAATTGAAAGAGGACTACTATGTTAACCATCGAGTCATTAAGCATGATTTAGCCCTATAATATAATACGAACATGTATAAACGAATGTGTGTTGCTGATAGAGGCATTGGCAGAATTTGCGTGTACAAAATTATTTGATGCCATTTTGTTGCAAGTGCCAACCTTCATTATAATCTCCAATATCATTATGATTGAAACAGGATTTCTAGGGTAACCATAGAGTCATTAGGCATGATTTGTCACGATAATATAAAACGAACATGTATAAACGAATGTTTGTTGCTGTTATAGGCATTTACAGAAGTTGCGTGTACAAAATTGTTTGATGCCATTTTGTTGCCAGTTTCAGTCTTCATTATCATGTCCAATATTATTTTGATTGAAACAGGATTTCTAGGGTAACCATAGAGTCATTAAGCATGATTTGTCACAATAATATAAAACGAACATGTATAAACGAATGTTTGTTGCTGTTATAGGCATTTACAGAAGTTGCGTGTACAAAATTGTTTGATGCCATTTTTTTGCCAGTATCAGTCTTCATTATCATTCCAATATCATTATGATTGAAAGAGGACTACTAGGGTAACCATAGAGTCATTAAGCATGATTTATCACTATAATATAATAAGGACATGTATAAACGAATGTTTGTTGCTGTTAAAAGGCATTGACAAAAGTTGCGTGTACAAAATTGTTTGATACCATTTTGTTGCCAGAGTGAACCTTCATTATCATGTTCAATATCACTATAATTGAAAGAGGACTACTATGTTAACCATCGAGTCATTAAGCATGATTTAGCCCTATATTATAATACGAACATGTATAAACGAATGTGTGTTGCTGTTATAGGCATTTACAGAATTTGCGTGTACAAAATTATTTGATGCCATTTTGTTGCAAGTGCCAACCTTCATTATCATCTCTAATATCATTATGATTGAAACAGGACTACTAGGGAAACCATAGAATCATTAAGCATAATTTGTCCGGATAATATAATACAGACATATATAAACGAATGTTCGTTGCTGTTACAGGCATTTACAGAAGTTGCGTGTACAAAATTGTTTGATGTCATTTTGTTGTCAGTGTGAACCCTCATTATCATGTCCAATATCATCATGATTGAAAGAGGACTACTAGGGTAACCATAGAGTCATTAAGCATGATTTGTCCCGAAAATATAATACAGCCATGTATAAACGAATGATCGTTGCAGTTATAGGCATTGACAGAAGTTGCGTGTACAAAACTGTTTGATGCCATTTTGTTGCCAGTGTGAACCTTCATTATCATGTCCAATATCATGATGATTGAAAGAGGACTACTATGGTAACCATCGAGTCATAAAGCATGATTTAGCCCTATAATATAAAACGAACATGTATAAACGAATGTTCGTTGCTGTTATAGGCATTGACAGAAGTTGCGTGTACAAAATTGTTTGATGCCATTTTTTTTCCCAGTATCAGTCTTCATTATCATTCCAATATCATTATGATTGAAAGAGGACTACTAGGGTAACCATAGAGTCATTAAGCATGATTTATCACTATAATATAATAAGGACATGTATAAACGAATGTTTGTTGCTGTTAAAAGGCATTGACAAAAGTTGCGTGTACAAAATTGTTTGATGCCATTTTGTTGCCAGAGTGAACCTTCATTATCATGTTCAATATCACTATAATTGAAAGAGGACTACTATGTTAACCATCGAGTCATTAAGCATGATTTAGCCCTATAATATAATACGAACATGTATAAACGAATGTGTGTTGCTGATAGAGGCATTGGCAGAATTTGCGTGTACAAAATTATTTGATGCCATTTTGTTGCAAGTGCCAACCTTCATTATAATCTCCAATATCATTATGATTGAAAGAGGACTACTAGGGAAACCATAGAGTCATTAAGCATAATTTGTCCCGAAAATATAATACAGACATATATAAACGAATGTTCGTTGCTGTTACAGGCATTTACAGAAGTTGCGTGTACAAAACTGTTTGATGTCATTTTGTTGCCAGTGTGAACCTTCATTATCATGTCCAATATCATGATGATTGAAAGAGGACTACTATGGTAACCATCGAGTCATTAAGCATGATTTAGCCCTATAATATAAAACGAACATGTATAAACGAATGTTCGTTGCTGTTATAGGCATTGACAGAAGTTGCGTGTACAAAATTGTTTGATGCCATTTTGTTGCCACTATCAGTCTTCATTATCATTCCAATATCATTATGATTGAAACAGGATTTCTAGGGTAACCATAGAGTCATTAGGCATGATTTGTCACGATAATATAAAACGAACATGTATAAACGAATGTTTGTTGCTGTTATAGGCATTTACAGAAGTTGCGTGTACAAAATTGTTTGATGCCATTTTGTTGCCAGTTTCAGTCTTCATTATCATGTCCAATATTATTTTGATTGAAACAGGATTTCTAGGGTAACCATAGAGTCATTAAGCATGATTTGTCACAATAATATAAAACGAACATGTATAAACGAATGTTTGTTGCTGTTATAGGCATTTACAGAAGTTGCGTGTACAAAATTGTTTGATGCCATTTTGTTGCCAGTTTCAGTCTTCATTATCATGTCCAAAATTATTATGATTGAAAGAGGATTTCAAGTCTAACCATAGAGTCATTAAGTATGATTTAGCCCTATAATATAATACGAACATGTATAAACGAATGTGTGTTGCTGCTATAGGCATTGACAGAAGTTGCATGTACAAAATTGTTTGATGCCATTTTGTTGCCAGTATCAGTCTTCATTATTATTCCAATATCCTTATGATTGACAGAGGATTTCTAGGGTAACCATAAAGTCATTAAGCATGATTTTTCACGAAAATATAAAACGAACATGTATAAACAAATGTTTGTTGCTGTTATAGGCATTTACAGAATTTGCGTGTACAAAATTGTTTGATGCCATTTTGTTTCCAGTGTCATCCTCCATTATCATGTTCAATATCATTATAATTGAAAGAGGACTACCAGGGTAACCATAGAATCATTAACCATGATCTCTTCCGATAATATTATACGAACATGTATAAACGAATGTTTGTTGGTGTTATAGGCATTTACAGAAGTTGGGTGTACAAAATTGTTTGATGCCATTTTGTTGCGAGTGTCAACCTTCATTATCATGTTCAAAATCATTATGATTGAAAGAGGACTACTATGGTAACCATCGAGTCATTAAGCAATATTTGTCCCTATAATATAATACGAACATGCATAAACGAATGTTTGTTGCTGTTATAGGCATTTACAGAAGTTGTGTGTACAAAATTGTTTGATGCAATTTTTTTGCCAGTATCAGTTTTCATTATCATTCCAATATCATTATGATTGAAAGAGGACTACTAGGGTAACCATAGAGTGATTAAGCATGATTTATCACTATAATATAATAAGGACATGTATAAACGAATGTTTGTTGCTGTTAAAAGGCATTGACAAAAGTTGCGTGTACAAAATTGTTAGATACCATTTTGTTGCCAGAGTGAACCTTCATTATCATGTTCAATATCACTATAATTGAAAGAGGAATACTATGGTAACCATCGAGTCATTAAGCATGATTTATCCCTATAATATAATACGAACATGTATAAACGAATGTGTGTTGCTGATATAGGCATTGGCAGAATTTGCGAGTACAAAATTATTTGATGCCATTTTGTTGCCAGTATCAGTCTTCATTATTATTCCAAATTGAAAGAGAACTACTCTTGTAACCATCGAGTCATTAAGCATGATTTGTCCCTATAATATAATACGAACATGCATAAACGACTGTTTGTTGCTGTTATTGTTGCAAGTATCAGTCTTCATTATCATTCCAATATCATTATGATTGAAACAGGATTTCTAGGGTAACCATAGAGTCATTAAGCATGATTTGTCACGATAATATAAAACAAACATGTATAAACGAATGTTTGTTACTGTTCTAGGCATTTACAGAAGTTGCGTGTACAAAATTGTTTGATGCCATTTTGTTGCCAAATTCTGTCTTCATTATCATATCCAATATTATTATGATTGAAAGAGGATTTCAAGGGTAACCATAGAGTCATTAATCATGATTTGTCACGATAATATAAAACGAACATGTATAAACGAAGGTTCGTTGCTGTTATAGGCATTGACAGATGTTGCGTGCACAAAATTGTTTGATGCCCTTTTGTTGCCAGTATCAGTCTTCATTATTATTCCAATTTCTTTATGATTGAACAGGATTTCTAGGGTAACAATCAAGTCATTAAGCATGATTTGTCACGAAAATATAAAACGAACATGTATAAACGAATGTTTGTTGCTGTTATATGCATTTACAGAAGTTGCGTGTACAAAATTGTTTGATGCCATTTTGTTTCCAGTGTCATCCTCCATTAACATGTTCAATATCATTATAATTGAAAGAGGACTACCAGGGTAACTATAAAATCATTAACCATGATCTCTTCCGATAATATTATACGAACATGTATAAACGAATGTACGTTGCTGTTATAGGCATTTACAGAAGTTGGTTGTATAACATTCTTTGATGCCATTTTGTTGCCAGTGTGAACCTTCACTATCATGACCAATATAATTATGATTGAAAGAGGACTACTATGGTAACCATCGAGTCATTAACCAATATTTGTCCCAATAATATAATACGAACATGTATAAACGAATGTTCGTTGCTGTTATAGGCATTGACAGAATTTGCGTGTACAAAATTGTTTGATGCCATTTTGTTGCCAGTGTCAACCTTCATTATCATATTCAATATCATTATGATTGAAAGAGGACTACTAGGGTAACCATAGAGTCATAAAGTATGATTTGTCCCGATAATATAATACTAACATGTATAAACGAATGTTTGTTGCTATTATAGGCATTTACAAAAGTTTCGTGTACAAAATTGTTTGATCCCATTTTGTTGCTAGTGTCAACATTCATTATCATGTTCAATATCATTATGATTGAAAGAGGACTACTAGGGTAACCATCGAGTCATTAAGCATAATTTGTCCCTATAATATAATACGAACATGTATAAACGAATGTTCGTTGCTGTCATAGGCATTGACAGAAGTTGCGTGTACAAAATTGTTTGATGCCATTTTGTTGCCAGTGTCAACCTTCATTATGATGCTCAATTTCTTTAGATTGAAAGAGGACTACTAGGGTAACCATAGAGTCATAAAGCATGATTTGTCCCAATAATATAATACTAACATGTATAAACGAATATTTGTTGCTATTATAGACGTTTACAAAAGTTTCGTATACAAAATTAATTGATCCCATTTTGTTGCCAGTGTCAACATTCATTATCATGTTCAATATCATTATGATTGAAAGAGGTCTACTTTGGTAACCATCGAGTCATTAAGCAGGATCTGTCCCGATAATATAAAACGGACTTATATAAACGAATGAATGTTGCTGTTATAGGCATTGACAGAAGTTGCGTGTACAAAATTGTTTGAACCCATTTTGTTGCCAGTGTCAACATTCATTATCATGTTAAATATCATTATGATTGAAAGAGGACTACTAGGGTAACCATAGAGTCATAAAGTATGATTTGTCCCGATAATATAATACTAACATGTATAAACGAATGTTTGTTGCTGTTATAGGCATAGAATAAATAAGCATGATTTGTCTCGATAATATAATACAGCCATGAATAAACGAATGTTTGTTGCTATAATAGGCATTTACAAAAGTTTCGTGTACCAAACTGTTTGATACCATTTTGTTGCCAGTTTGAACTTTCATTATCATGTTCAATATCATTATGATTGAAAGAGGACTACCAGGGTAACCATAGAGTCATTAAGCATGATTTGTCCCCAACATAAAATACACCATGATTTTTGCTGTTATAGACATTGAGAGGAGTTGCGTGTACAAAATTGTTTGATGCCATTTTGTTTTCAGTGCCATCCTCCATTATCATGTTCAATATCATGTTCAATATCATTATAATTGAAAGAGGACTACCAGGGTAACCATAGAATCATTAACCATGATCTCTTCCGATAATATTATACGAACATGTATAAACGAATGTTTGTTGCTGTTATATTCATTTACAGAAATTGGGTGTATAAAATTGTTTGATGCCATTTTGTTGCCAGTGTGAACCTTCATTATCATGACCAATATAATTATGATTGAAAGAGGACTACTATGGTAACCATGGAGTCATAAAGCATGATCTTTCCCGATAACATAAAACAGACTTGTATACACGAATGTATGTTGCTGTTATAGACATTGACATCAGTTGCGTGTACAAAATTGTTTGATGCCATCGAGTCATTAAGCAATATTTGTCCCTATAATATAATAAGAACATGTATAAAAGAATGTTCGTTGCTGTTATAGGCATTGACAGAATTTGCGTGTACAAAATTGTTTGATGCCATTTTGTTGCCAGTGTCAACATTCATTATCATGACCAATATAATTATGATTGAAAGAGGACTACTAGGGTAACCATAGAGTCATAAAGCATGATCTTTCCCGATAATATAAAACAGACTTGTATACACGAATGTATGTTGCTGTAATAGACATTGACATCAGTTGCGTGTACAAAATTGTTTGATGCCATTTTGTTGCGAGTGTCAACCTTCATTATCATGTTCAAAATCATTATGATTGAAAGAGAACTACTATGGTAACCATCGAGTCATTAAGCATGATTTGTCCCTATAATATAATACGAACATGAATAAATGAAGGTTCGTTGCTGTTATAGGCATTTGACAGAAGATGTGTGTACAAAATTGTTTGATGCCATTTTGTTGCCAGTGTCAACATTCATTATCATGTTCAATATCATTATGATTGAAAGAGGACTACTAGGGTAACCATCAAGTCATTAAGCATAAACTGTCCCTATAATATAATACGAACATGTATAAACGAATGTTCGTTGCTGTTATAGGCATTGACATATGTTTGCGTGTACAAAATTGTTTGATGCCATTTTGTTGCCATTGTCAACCTTCATTATGACGCTCAATTTCATTTTGATTGAACGAGGACAACTAGGGTAACCATAAAGTCATAAAGCATGATTTGTCCCGATAATATAATACTAACATGTATAAACGAATGTTTGTTGCTGTTATAGGCATTTACAGAAGTTGCGTGTACAAAATTGTTTGATGCCATTTTGTTGCCAGTTTCAGTCTTCATTATCATGTCCAATATTATTATGATTGAAACAGGATTTCAAGTGTAACCATAGAGTCATTAAGCATGATTAAGCCCTATAATATAATACTAACATGTATAAACGAATGTGTGTTGCTGTTATAGGCATTGACAGAAGTTGCGTGTACAAAATTGTTTGATGCCATTTTGTTGCCAGTATCAGTCTCCATTATTATTCCAATATCCTTATGAATGACAGAAGATTTCTAGGGTAACCATAAAGTCATTAAGCATGATTTTTCACGAAAATATAAAACGAACATGTATAAACAAATGTTTGCTGCTGTTATAGGCATTTACAGAAGTTGCGTGTACAAAATTGTTTGATGCCATTTTGTTTCCAGTGTCATCCTCCATTATCATGTTCAATATCATTATAATTGAAAGAGGACTACCAGGGTAACCATAGAATCATTAACCATGATCTCTTCCGATAATATTATACGAACATGTATAAACGAATGTTTGTTGGTGTTATAGGCATTTACAGAAGTTGGGTGTACAAAATTGTTTGATGCCATTTTGTTGCGAGTGTCAACCTTCATTATCATGTTCAAAATCATTATGATTGAAAGAGGACTACTATGGTAACCATCGAGTCATTAAGCAATATTTGTCCCTATAATATAATACGAACATGCATAAACGAATGTTTGTTGCTGTTATAGGCATTTACAGAAGTTGCGTGTACAAAATTGTTTGATGCAATTTTTTTGCCAGTATCAGTTTTCATTATCATTCCAATATCATTATGATTGAAAGAGGACTACTAGGGTAACCATAGAGTGATTAAGCATGATTTATCACTATAATATAATAAGGACATGTATAAACGAATGTTTGTTGCTGTTAAAAGGCATTGACAAAAGTTGCGTGTACAAAATTCTTAGATACCATTTTGTTGCCAGAGTGAACCTTCATTATCATGTTCAATATCACTATAATTGAAAGAGGACTACTATGGTAACCATCGAGTCATTAAACATGATTTATCCCTATAATATAATACGAACATGTATAAACGAATGTGTGTTGCTGATATAGGCATTGGCAGAATTTGCGAGTACAAAATTATTTGATGCCATTTTGTTGCCAGTATCAGTCTTCATTATTATTCCAAATTGAAAGAGAACTACTATGGTAACCATCGAGTCATTAATCATGATTTGTCCCTATAATATAATACGAACATGCATAAACGACTGTTTGTTGCTGTTATTGTTGCAAGTATCAGTCTTCATTATCATTCAAATATCATTTTGATTGAAACAGGATTTCTAGAGAGTAACCATAGAGTCATTAAGCATGATTCGTCACGATAATATAAAACGAACATGTATAAACGAATGTTTGTTACTGTTCTAGGCATTTACAGAAGTTGCGTGTACAAAATTGTTTGATGCCATTTTGTTGCCAGTTTCTGTCTTCATTATCATATCCAATATTATTATGATTGAAAGAGGATTTCAAGGGTAACCATAGAGTCATTAATCATGATTTGTCACGATAATATAAAACGAACATGTATAAACGAAGGTTCGTTGCTGTTATAGGCATTGACAGATGTTGCGTGCACCAAATTGTTTGATGCCCTTTTGTTGCCAGTATCAGTCTTCATTATTATTCCAATTTCTTTATGATTGACAGAGGATTTCTAGGGTAACCATCAAGTCATTAAGCATGATTTGTCACGAAAATATAAAACGAACATGTATAAACGAATGTTTGTTGCTGTTATATGCATTTACAGAAGTTGCGTGTACAAAATTGTTTGATGCCATTTTGTTTCCAGTGTCATCCTCCATTAACATGTTCAATATCATTATAATTGAAAGAGGACTACTAGGGTAACTATAAAATCATTAACCATGATCTCTTCCGATAATATTATACGAACATGTATAAACGAATGTACGTTGCTGTTATAGGCATTTACAGAAGTTGGTTGTATAAAATTCTTTGATGCCATTTTGTTGCCAGTGTGAACCTTCACTATCATGACCAATATAATTATGATTGAAAGAGGAGTACTATGGTAACCATCGAGTCATTAAGCAATATTTGTCCCTATAATATAATACGAACATGTATAAACGAATGTTCGTTGCTGTTATAGGCATTGACAGAATTTGCGTGTACAAAATTGTTTGATGCCATTTTGTTGCCAGTGTCAACCTTCATTATCATATTCAATATCATTATGATTGAAAGAGGACTACTAGGGTAACCATAGAGTCATAAAGTATGATTTGTCCCGATAATATAATACTAACATGTATAAACGAATGTTTGTTGCTATTATAGGCATTTACAAAAGTTTCGTGTACAAAATTGTTTGATCCCATTTTGTTGCTAGTGTCAACATTCATTATCATTCCAATATCATTATGATTGAAAGAGGACTTCTAGGGTAACCATCGAGTCATTAAGCATAATTTGTCCCTATAATATAATACGAACATGTATAAACGAATGTTCGTTGCTGTCATAGGCATTGACAGAAGTTGCGTGTACAAAATTGTTTGATGCCATTTTGTTGCCAGTGTCAACCTTCATTATGATGCTCAATTTTTTAGATTGAAAGAGGACTACTAGGGTAACCATAGAGTCATAAAGCATGATTTGTCCCGATAATATAATACTAACATGTATAAACAAATATTTGTTGCTATTATAGACGTTTACAAAAGTTTCGTATACAAAATTAATTGATCCCATTTTGTTGCCAGTGTCAACATTCATTATCATGTTCAATATCATTATGATTGAAAGAGGTCTACTTTGGTAACCATCGAGTCATTAAGCAGGATCTGTCCCGATAATATAAAACGGACTTATATTAACGAATAAATGTTGCTGTTATAGGCATTGACAGAAGTTGCGTGTACAAAATTGTTTGAACCCATTTTGTTGCCAGTGTCAACATTCATTATCATGTTAAATATCATTATGATTGAAAGAGGACTACTAGGGTAACCATAGAATAAATAAGCATGATTTGTCTCGATAATATAATACAGCCATGAATAAACGAATGTTTGTTGCTATAATAGGCATTTACAAAAGTTTCGTGTACAAAACTGTTTGATACCATTTTGTTGCCAGTTTGAACTTTCATTATCATGTTCAATATCATTATGATTGAAAGAGGACTACCAGGGTAACCATAGAGTCATTAAGCATGATTTGTCCCGAACATAAAATACACCATGATTTTTGCTGTTATAGACATTGAGAGGAGTTGCGTGTACAAAATTGTTTGATGCCATTTTGTTTTCAGTGCCATCCTCCATTATCAATTTCAATATCATTATAATTGAAAGAGGACTACCAGGGTAACCATAGAATCATTAACCATGATCTCTTCCGATAATATTATACGAACATGTATAAACGAATGTTTGTTGCTGTTATATTCATTTACAGAAGTTGGGTGTATAAAATTGTTTGATGCCATTTTGTTGCCAGTGTGAACCTTCATTATCATGACCAATATAATTATGATTGAAAGAGGACTACTATGGTAACCATGGAGTCATAAAGCATGATCTTTCCCGATAACATAAAACAGACTTGTATACACGAATGTATGTTGCTGTTATAGGCATTGACATCAGTTGCGTGTACAAAATTGTTTGATGCCATCGAGTCATTAAGCAATATTTGTCCCTATAATATAATACGAACATGTATAAAAGAATGTTCGTTGCTGTTATAGGCATTGACAGAATTTGCGTGTACAAAATTGTTTGATGCCATTTTGTTGCCAGTGTCAACATTCATTATCATGACCAATATAATTATGATTGAAAGAGGACTACTAGGGTAACCATAGAGTCATAAAGCATGATCTTTCCCGATAATATAAAACAGACTTGTATACACGAATGTATGTTGCTGTTATAGACATTGACATCAGTTGCGTGTACAAAATTGTTTGATGCCATTTTGTTGCGAGTGTCAACCTTCATTATCATGTTCAAAATCATTATGATTGAAGAAAACTACTATGGTAACCATCGAGTCATTAAGCATGATTTGTCCCTATAATATAATACGAACATGAATAAACGAAGATTCTTTGCTGTGATAGGCATTTGACAGAAGATGTGTGTACAAAATTGTTTGATGCCATTTTGTTGCCAGTGTCAACATTCATTATCATGTTCAATATCATTATGATTGAAAGAGGACTACTAGGGTAACCATCAAGTCATTAAGCATAAACTGTCCCTATAATATAATACGAACATGTATAAACGAATGTTCGTTGCTGTTATAGGCATTGACAGATGTTTGCGTGTACAAAATTGTTTGATGCCATTTTGTTGCCATTGTCAACCTTCATTATGACGCTCAATTTCATTTTGATTGAACGAGGACTACTAGGGTAACCATAAAGTCATAAAGCATGATTTGTCCCAATAATATAATACTAACATGTATAAACGAATATTTGTTGCTACTATAGGCATTTACAAAAGTTTCGTGTACAAAATTGTTTGATCCCATTTTGTTGCCAGTGTCAACATTCATTATCATGTTCAATATCATTATGATTGAAAGAGGACAACTAGGGTAATCATAGAATAAATAAGCATGATTTGTCTCGATAATATAATACAGCCATGAATAAACGAATGTTTATTGCTATTATAGGCATTTACAAAAGTTTCGTGTACAAAACTGTTTGATACCATTTTGTTGCCAGTGTGAACTTTCATTATCATGTTCAATATCATTATGATTGAAAGAGGACTACTAGGGTAACCATAGAGTCACTTAGCATGATTTTTCCCGATAATATAAAACAGACTTGTATACACGAATGTATGTTGCTGTTTGAACATGATAATGGAGGTTGGCACTGGCATCAAAACGGCATCAAACAATTTTGTACACGCAAACTCTGTCAATTCCTATAACAGCAATTAACATTCGTTTATACATGTCTGTTTTATATTATGTGGACAAAATATTCTTAATGATTCTATGGTTAGCCAAGTAGTCCTCTTTCGATCACAATGATATTGAACATGATAATGGAGGTTGGCACTGGCAACAAAACGGCATCAAACAATTTTGTACACGAAACATCTGTCAATGCCTATAACAGCAACGAACATTCGTTCATACATGTCTGTATTATATTATGTGGACAAACTATTCTTAATGACTCTATGGTTACCCTAGTAGTACTCTTTCAATCACAATGATATTGAACATGATAATGGAGGTTGGCACTGGCAACAATACGGCATTAAACAATTCTGTACACGTACCATCTGTCAGGGTTAGGGTTAGGGTTAGGGTTAGGGTTAGGGTTAGGGTTAGGGTTTAGGGTTAGGGTTAGGGTTAGGGTTAGGGTTAGGGTTAGGGTTAGGGTTAGGGTTTAGGGTTAGGGTTAGGGTTAGGGTTAGGGTTAGGGGTTAGGGTTAGGGTTAGGGTTAGGGTTAGGGTTAGGGTTAGGGTTAGGGTTAGGGTTAGGGGTTAGGGTTAGGGTTAGGGTTAGGGTTAGGGGTTAGGGGTTAGGGTTAGGGTTAGGGTTAGGGTTAGGGTTAGGGTTAGGGTTAGGGTTAGGGTTAGGGTTAGGGTTAGGGTTAGGGTTAGGGTTAGGGGTTAGGGTTAGGGTTAGGGTTAGGGTTAGGGGTTAGGGTTAGGGTTAGGGTTAGGGTTAGGGTTAGGGTTAGGGTTAGGGTTTAGGGTTAGGGTTAGGGTTAGGGTTAGGGTTAGGGTTAGGGTTAGGGTTAGGGTTAGGTTAGGGTTAGGGTTAGGGTTTAGGGTTAGGGTTAGGGTTAGGGTTAGGTTAGGGTTAGGGTTAGGGTTAGGGTTAGGGTTAGGGTTAGGGTTAGGGTTAGGGTTAGGGTTAGGGTTAGGGTTAGGGTTAGGGTAGGTTAGGGTTAGGGTTAGGGTTAGGGTTAGGGTTAGGGTTAGGGTTAGGGTTAGGGTTAGGGTTAGGTTAGGGTTAGGGTTAGGGTTAGGGTTAGGGTTAGGGTTAGGGTTTAGGGTTAGGGTTAGGGTTAGGGTTAGGGTTAGGGTTAGGGTTAGGGTTAGGGTTAGGGTTAGGGTTAGGGTTAGGGTTAGGGTTAGGGGTTAGGGTTAGGGTTAGGGTTAGGGTTAGGGTTTGGGTTAGGGTTAGGGTTAGGGTTAGGGTTTAGGGTTAGGGTTAGGGTTAGGGTTAGGGTCCTTCTAACCGCAGACGTGGATTATGACACTCCATGTCACTAAGGGTTGCAATATCAACGGATGCAAACACAGTATATGCGCTTTTGGTTGTTTTTGTAACCCAAGTTGCATCTTTTTGATGTAACATATGTTGATCTTGCAACCGTATGCTACTATTCCTAACTTCGCGTGTACACTCGAAATTGATTTTGCAACCCAAAATGTTACGAAAATGAGTTAGCTACTTTTTCGAATTCACGAAAAGTTGCAATATCAACTTTGTTATTCTTAAGATTTAGAATCT